>CM074721.1:402415398-402540398 GCA_037306005.1 Rhinophrynus dorsalis
ACTAGGGGTATGCCCCACATCTGAGTTAAGAGCTGAAACACCTCCGGATGGAGTTCCCACTCTCCGCTGTCGACTGTGTGATGACTGAGAAAATCTGCCATGACGTTGTCTACGCCTGCAATATGCACCGCAGAAATGACAGGAATGTGAACCTCCGCCCAGGACAGAATGGCCTTGACCTCTAGCCAAGCGGCGAGACTTCTTGTCCCATCCTGCCTGTTGATGTAAGCCACTGCGGTGGCGTTGTCGGATTCTACTTTGACCGAACAGCCCTCCAGCTGAGATTCCCAATGGCGCAGAGCATGAAAAATCGCTCAAAGTTCCAGTATGTTGATGGGGAGAAGAGACTCCTCCAAAGACCACTTCCCCTGAGCGCTGATGCGACCCAATACAGCACCCCAGCCCGAGAGGCTGGCGTCCGTCGTGACCTTGGTCCAGTAAGGGATCCGGAAGGATCTCCCCTTCAGGAGATGGGAAAGGTCCAACCACCACTCCAAGCTCAACTCGACATGAGGAGGCAGAGATACTGACAGCTTCAGATGATCCGGCCGGTCCCTGCACGTCTGGATCACAAACCTTTGAAGTTCCCTGGAGTGCGCCATGGCAAATGGCACCGCCTCTATCGTAGAGACGAACTTCCCCACCAGAGAGGACAACTTTGGCACTGGAATCCGATCGCGGGCCAGGATCTTGGAAACCCGTTCAGCAATCTGATGAGCTACCTCCTCCGTTAGAAACACCATACCCTTCTGAGTGTCGAACAGAAGACCCAGGAAAATGAGACGCTGGGACGGAATCAAGTCTAACTTGTCCAAGTTCACAGTCCACCCGTGATGAGTGAGGGCTTGAATGCAGGTCTGGACCTGCTGATGAAGAAGATCCGCAGACGCCGCCTTCAAAAACAAGTCGTCCATGTACGGAGTCACTCTGATGCCATCCCGATGGAGGACAGATATCAATGCTCCCAGAACCCATTGGAAAACCTGGGGAGCAGTTGTCAGACCAAATGGAAGAGCTGAAAACTGAAAATGACCTCTGGCGCAGGCAAACCTCAGATACTGCCTGCTCTCTAGATTAATAGGAATGTGCAGATACGCATCCTGCAGATCCAGAGAAGCAAGAAACTCCCCTGGAGACATGGCAGCGATCACAGTGCTCAGAGATTCCTGTCGATAGTGAGTCTTCACCACAAAGGAATTGAGATCCTTGAGATCCAAGATAGGACGACCGCCGCCGTCCTTCTTGGTCACTACAAAAAGGTTAGAGTAAAACCCCGAACCTATGTCTGAAGGAGGCACAGGCTCCAGGACTTCTTTGTCCAAGAGATCCTGAATAGCGTCGAACAGACGCCGTCTCTCGGCATCCTGCAGAGAACGAGTGAGATGAAAACGAAAAGGAGGAAGGGAAAAGAAAGGGATCTTGTATCCCTCCGACACCACCTGTAAAACCCATGGGTCCGTCATGGAATCTTCCCATATCCTGCGAAAGAGGTGGAGACGTCCACCCACAGCGGGGTGCGGACCCGGGTTCAGCGAGTCATGCCGAAGCAGTCTTGGAAGTCTTGTGCTTGGAGGCAACCTTGGGCTTCCAGGACTGTTTGGGCTTGGAGGAGGGACGCGGATCAGATGGAACAGTCTTGTTCGTCGAACGTGTCTCAGTTTGAAATGAACGAAAGGACCGGCAGTGCTTAGCCGGCAACTTTTTCTTAAAGACCAAGGGCAGAAGAGTACTCTTACCCCCAGTAGCCTCGCTAATTAGTTTCTTGAGCTCAGAACCAAACAAGGAAGTACCCTGAAAAGGCAAAGAAAGCAAACCTTTCTTGGACGCAGTGTCAGCAGACCAATCTTAAGCCAAAGCGCACATCTGGCCACCACGGAGGAGGTGGAGGCCCTTGCCATCATGCGGACAGCATCAAAGGCAGCATCAGAAACATAGTTCTGAGCCTCAGAGATATTAGCAAGCAGACGCAACTGCTCTGACACTGGCACATCCTGACGGACCGCCGTGGTGAGTTGCTCAGTCCAGACCGAAATGGCCTGGTTAACCCACGCCACAGCAAAAGTCGGTCGCATAGCAGTGCCAATAGAGGCAAAAATATACTTGAGGCAAACCTCCAACTTTTTGTCAGTCCAATCCTGTAAAGCAGAAGCATCAGATACAGGTAAAGCAGTCGATTTAGACAGTCTAGAAACAGGAGCATCCACCTTGGGAGGATGAACCCATTTAGCCAGTTCAGCCTCAGAAAAGGGATAAAGTTTAGCAAACTTTTTTGAGACTGAAGAGGACTTGTCAGGATTTTTTAAAGCATCAGAAACCAAACGGTCAAGAGTAGGGTTAGGAGGAAAACAAGTAACAGCTTTAGCCAGTTTCTGAAAAAACATCAGTTGGGTCAGAGGGAACCTCTTGACTCAATGGAAGGTTGAGAGTGGTCAGAACAGCTCTAATTAAACCCTCAGCAGAGAGTTCAGGGTCTCATTCAAAAGGGTCTCCAACAGATCTGGAAGACTCAATAACTGTACCATCCTCAACATCAGAATCCTGCAACAATTCTTCCTCAGAAGAATCAGACACATCAGGTGCTCCCTGTGGTTTAGGCAGGGAGGTCCTGATAGTAGATGGAGCCTGCCATAACTGCAGTGCCCCCTGTACCTGAGAGGGAAAGAGTTGAAGAGTGGACCTGAGGTCCCTAGTTGCAGCCTTAAACTCTTTAACCCAAGCTGGCTCTATAGCATGGCTGGAAGGTCCTGGGTTGCTGTCAGGACCTTCTGAGCATGCTGGGCATAAATGACCAGAGAATTCCCTAGTCAGCCCTGAATGACAGGAGGAGCAATATGCAATGGGGGATACTGATACCCCAGCCTCCTTAGTCTTAGGTCTAGTCCCAAGCTCCAGCGGTGTAGACATACTAACAGAGTCAAAACCCACTGTCAAGAAATCACCCAATTTAAGTGTGAAAGATTAAAGATTCACCCCAGAAACGTTAAAGCTAAAAACTTATTTGGCAAGCGAAGGGTTAATCAACGGATGAGAGGGAGAGAGTCCGGTCCCTGCGTAGTATACTCAATGAGAAGAACTCACAAAATGGCTGCGGCGATGGGAGCCAATAGGAAAAGAGGCGCGAAACAAGCGCTCATGGGAAACGTAGTTTTTCTCAAAAAGTACCCCAAAGCAGTACCCAAAACCCCCCAAGTCCCCCAACACACCTGAACATGAAACCGGATGAAAGAGCAAGGGAAGACAAACAAAATGAGCCCACTCTGAAGTCGCTATGTGAAGCGGTTCCAGAGATACGTCCCACACAGTGTAAGCCCATAGAGAGTAAAGGAGCAATTGCGCCTATGCGGTAAAAGTGCACCTTAAAGGCGCGGAACATAAAAATAAAGAACATTAACCCCAATAAAAATTGTAAAAACACATAGGAAACGTGTACATGATGAGAAAACACTGACCCATAAAGAAAGTGTAACAAAACCCTTAAGAAACCAGTCAAACCAGCAGACAAAAGGGTTAAAATGCCACAAAGACTGCTCCAAAACTCACAGACAGCAAGTATATTCAAATACATAAACACCCAATTAGTGCCAGAGTGCGCAATGAGAACTCCCAAATACAAGCCCAGTTAAGGGACACTGTGGGACAAGTGAACCTTCAGCACTCAAAGGGTGGCTTACTTTTCTGCAGGACTTCTGTCTTCAGGTCACCATGCAAAGAAAGGATTAACCCAGTGGGTAATCCCTCAGGGAAGTACTTGAAACCAAGATGTTCCCCCATCAGGGCATAAGGTCCACCAAAAATCCGTGGACACTGAACTAGCCACTTTGGAGAGGGCATTTGTCAGTCATGGTAACCCGACTAATGGTGGTATTCCATATTTGACAGAAAATAATAAAGAAACTAAAACTGATGAGAGATGTTCTCCACCTGGTGTGTACACACCCAGGAACAAATCATTATGGTGTTAGCTGATTGGGATGCAGCTGAGGAGGGAGGGGAGGCTCCGCCCCTGCATGCATTTGGAGAAATGTTCCTGCCTACTTAAAGGGGCGGATCGCCTCCCCGGAGTTACCAGTAACCTGTATTGGACGACAGTGAAATATATATATACACACACACACACACACACACACACACACGTATATATATGAGCAGGGAGTGTGTTTGTGTGTGTCCTGAGGAGACATAAATGATGTAATGAGCCATTCTCTTCTGTGACATAAATTATGCAATGAGGCTCTCTTTTATATATATAGATATATACATATATACACACACACGCACCATTTGCTGAGGTTTCACCAATAGGGATCATAAACACTCAGGACCCCACCAAGAAATATACCACACAATGCCAAAATCTCAAAAAATCCTTCCCAAATAACACATAGCCAAACCGTAAACAGCTTGTACCAACCAACCCTGCTGTGGGAGCTTTCGACATGGTTCAAAATATCCACGCACATGAAAATCACATGTAGGCCAATAAGAACACCAGATATGGACACTACTGACCAGATCTCTGGCCTGGTGGCAAAAATTGTATAACCTCTTGTCAATAACACCAATAGGTTCATACCACAGATGTCCTTAACCCCTTAAGGACCGTCCGTGTCACTTAAGGAACATGGAGCTTCGATTCCAGACTCCTTGAACAGTGTGCAGCCATCGGGGAGCCCGGAATTCCACGACTGGCCTGGCACATCATGAGTCCTTAACTCAAATCCACCCATGACGTGCCAGGACAGTCAATGGTCCTTAAGGGGTTAAACTCAACCAGATTAAAGATTTAACAGCCAAGAAAATTTTAGCAACCATGGATGTAGAATAACTCTATGGGAACAACCCCCACAATGATAGCATTGACACCTGCTAACAATTCCCATTGTCACATGCAAATAGCTGGAAATATAGCCCTCAAATTACCACTAAAATGATATAATTGTATGTGAGGATAAATTGTCTCACTTTTAACCTAGAGATAATGGTATGCGGGCACAAATATGGCACCCAGATATGCGAATCTGACCTGGAGCAGAGATTTCTTGACACATACTGCAATAAACCTTATAAATATTACCACTATATTGCTATACTCTTCAAAGCATTTCATCAATCTATTAAATTTAAATAGATTTATCTGCAGAAAGCGTACATTTCCTGGATACAACCATAACATTCTCCAATGACAAATTACACTCATCTGTTTACAGAAAACCCACACACATATTCAGTTACCTTAACAGCTCAGGCTTTCACCCATCTCACACCAAAGGCATCATTCATAGCCATGCTATCAGATACCATCACATATGCTCTGATAGCAATGACCACAACGATCATCTAAAAACACTCTGAATCATTCAAATAGAAAGGTTACAAAACATGAAGAATCAAAGAAAATACCATCTGCACGGAGAACACCCTGTGAACATCTGTTACATTAAAAAGAGAATGAAGGCACTACACGTATACCATTAGTGACTACACACAACTCCACACTAAAAAATGTGCAACATCAAAGAGCTATAGAATCTGCTAACAGGATGAGGTGTTAAAAAGATATATTCCCCCAACCACCTATTCTTGCATTCAGGTAACCACTGAATCTGAAACAAAAACTGGTTAATAGAAAACTGACCTGTGAATAGACAAACGCTTATATTGGGAACAAACCAAGTAACAAATATCGCTGCAAACTATGTCAGTACATTTGTAAAACAATACTGATCACCACAAGATATGTAACTTTAAAGGATCACATTCGTGTAAATCTGCAACTGTTTTGTATTTGACACAGTGTACTGAATGTGAAACTGGAGGTTACATTGGTGAAACCAAACCCAAGAATGAATTTACACAATCAATTAAAAAATACAATGAAAAGAGAGAGGAAAAAAAAAAGCTAACTTTACCATAATTGGTCATCATTTCACCCAGAGAAACCTCTCCATCCATGACATCAAAAAAATCTAAATACTCCGAATTTCAGAGATGCCCAAAACAAGAAGATATTTGAAAAAGAAAAGATGATCGGCTTTTTCAGCACCAAAGACACTGGACTAATAAAGACTTGTGATTCCTCTCAAATAACCAAAGCTTCATATAACATTTCCTTCATTTTCTTCTAGTTCAAAATGACCCATCTTTTCTTTGTGTAATTTTTACATTTATGTTTGTGTGCAACAGCTCTCTCTCTCTCTCCTCCCCCCACCTCTCTTTGCCTGTAATCCACCCCTTCCCCACATTCATTTCACAATGGAACTGGTGTGATATCTAGTTTATCAGTTTGTGTTTTCTTAACCCACGTATTGCCTCTATCATCTAACTTGGATGTTGACATTTAGTTTTGCTTTTGGCTTGATCAAGGAGATTGTTCTCAAAAACTCATCAATAAAATTCAATGTTAGTCCAATAATAAAAGTTGATCACATACTGTAATACTCTATTATATATATATATATATATATATATATATATATATATATATATATATATATGTATATGTTACTGAACTAGACAGGACAAACATTAGGTCTATGCCTAACAGCCACAGACTTTTGAGATGCTTTTCAGCCATGTAAGTTAGTTTCCTGAATAGCTCATAGGAGCTATTTTGAGCCTGGCTGAGACAATTTTAACCATTTCACCACGTCACCATAATCACAATGGCGACATGACAATCTTGCACTGCAGGGCAGCGCAAGATTGTCATGTTGCCTATTTAATGGTCGCATACATCTACAGCACACGGAGGTGCTCCAGCAAAAAAGTATATATTGCTTAAAATGGAGTAGCAGCTGGAGCGCCTTCGTGTGCTGCATACATAATATGTATGTAAGGCTCAGACTCATGTACCTACATTGATGTTATAGTTGTAAGTAGGGGCCACCAATTAGGGTGAGAGGTACATGGGGATGAGCAGCGTTGCTACAGCCCAGGAACGGACAAGCAAAGCGCTGTTAAAATGTGAAGAATAAGCATGTCCGTCTTACAATAGGTTGAGTGAATGTATTGCTCGGGCTTTTCCTCTGCAATGTTTATTGTGCCCATTGCGAGCACAGTAGCTGGAAGAGATCCAGAAGAGGATCTACATGACTTTGAGTATAAACACAGTGTTTGCTTATTGTTCCAAGTGTTTATGTGAATAAAAATAATGTGGAAGTTAATTTATAGAGAGGTCTCCAGCATTGTGTTAGATGCCTCTCTAGCATACACAGGTATATGGCGGGCCACTAATTTATAGGTTGTCCAGGGCCTACCAGCAGATTAAATGGACTTGTGGTGCACTGTGGAATGTTTCCCTCTTTAATGGAGCACCTCCGTGTGCTGCAGATGTATGCGACCATTAAGCAGGCGACATGACAATCTCGCACTATCATGCAGTGCGAGATTGTCATGTTGCCATTTTGATCATGGTGACGTGATGAACTACTTAAAAGGCTGCACGCTGTTCTGTGTACGACCTTTCAAAAGTGAACCCTGGGGCTGTAAAGTACAGCTTCGAACTATTTACCAGGGGGTCACATGGCTCTGCCTCCACATACAAACACAATTACTCCACACAACACATAAAAAAATAAGTAAATCAGATGTGGTTCAAAGTGTTGTACTAGTAAACAGGAACAGTCACAAAATGACAAAAAATACACGATCTTTATTTATCTTAAATAATGTAATTAAATAAAAGTATATAAATAAAAATAGACCTTTGCACAAACCACACAAACATTTCAAATACAAAACATAAAAAGCAAGAGTATATGTACACATCAGAGGCAAATAACGTCTCCATAAATAATTCACACAGAGATTCTGATATAAATAATGATTGCGCAGTCTCTACCTTCCCTTAACCCCCTTTTAGTGCCAGAGGGGTATACAACGCATAGCAAAACAATGTGTGGAGTACACCTCTGGCACTCAAAGGGTTAATCCTTGGAGTGCTAGTGGGGTATCCAAAGCATTGTGAAGCATAACAATAGACACTCCTCTGGCATTAAAAGGGTTACAGAAAGCAAAAACTGATTTTAATAGCCCTGCAGCAAACAAATATATTTAACATTCTGAGGGCCAGAGAGATATCCAGCACATTGCAGTACAATGTGCTAGACACCTCTCTTGTACTTAAAGGGTTAGAACATTCTAATATTGCAAACTCATTTATCAACTGAAACCACTTAATTGGTGAAAGGGCTGTCAAAACCACTGTCCTGCTGGGTAGATGTAAAATCGAGCAATTTTCTTGTAGGCTGCTTGATACCATGAGCTACATGTGAATTTAGCTTAGAGTTCAGAGAGCTTTCTGCATTCTGAGTAGGAAGTCCCATGTTTTTAATAGAATGCAGGGTACCCGGGTTGACATCTTTTCTCTTTGTAAAGTGTGTAGAGTAATTCTGATCTTTACAATCACTGCCAAATGCATCAGTTCCTTCCTCTATATGAAATAAACCTTCTGCTGAAGAATTCTCAGTTGAAACTTGAAGTTGTTTTTTCAAACTTGATAAAGAGCACTGTGAGGGCTGAGATGGAAACAGGCCTTTAAGACTGCCACAGCTCCCATCGTTATGTGCATTTTCATCCCGTACAGGGGTTTCTTGAAGGTCAAACCTTTTCCTGTTTGACTTTGTCTTTGGATATTCACGGCAGTGATATCCTTTAATGCCGTTTAAAAATGATGGCTCATCCTCTCTCTGAGGTGTAACACTGACAGATTCGGAATTCAGATTCTTACAGCTAACAACTTGCACCTTTTCTGAAGGCACCCGGGTGATAAATTGGAAACTTGCAGATTGCAAATCGCATGTGTTTCTCTGATCGGAGCAGTCTTTTCTAAGCTGCACAGAAGCAGACGACCGATCTTTAATGGCAGATGATCCTTCAGTGTGGGGGACCTTGTTCTCCTCCGATTTTTCTCTAATATGCCTTCTGATAAATTCCTCTATAGTTTTTTGGTCAATACTTGGATCATTTGGTCTGTTTCCATCGCAGGTTTGAACAGTCTTCAGTGGATCTCTTTGATCGTCAGTTTCAGGCAAAAAATTTGTGCTCAACTGCAGTGCTGGTTAGAGAAAAACAAGATAGCATACTTTAATATAGCAAAGACATCTCTAGAATCCTATATAATAATTCGCTAGAATGTTTGTCAGAAGCCGTCATGTGCAGTAGAGACTGCCGGAATGCACGGAATGCTGGGAGATGTAGGGCTACTGGGAGCACGGAATACTGGGAGTTCTGTCCTGGGATCATTCTGTGCTTTCGGGCCATCTCTACAGTGCATGACTGCGTCGGCGTCAGGACTGGCCTCTTAAAGCAATGCGTTGCGTACCCCTCTGGCACTCGAAGGGTTAACATCACCTGGACCTTGGCCCGTGTACACAGGCTTTTACACTAGTTTAAAAATAAAAACTCTAACCTTGAAGGTATGTAGCCCTGACCATAATGTCAAGTCTGCAGCTACAGAGAGCAATACTCACCTGATTATGCACCATATCTGTTATGGTTGAGTGAAGAGAATCCACTCTGCTCGGAGGGGAATTTCCCCATTGCACATGAAGAATAGTTAGACAGGAGTTGTGTAAGGTGGAAGTTTATTCTAGGTGTCAGAGCATGAAGTGGGTAGAGGACTTGGGACTTCTTCATCAAGCCAAAGGAATAGTAATGTCCAAAAATAAACGTACATCTGATTGTTCAATATAATTTTTTATAATGAATAGTATGTTCTGAAAATCTCTTGCCTTCATATTGGGCTTGAAAATCCAATTAAAGTTTCCCCCTCCCACCCCTTTTCAGTGAATCATGCTGACTTCCCTCAGATCTGAAAGCTGGCCTGGATGGATTGTTAAGGGGAGCAGGGTTTTCCTTATACTGATCCACAGAAGATTGTACCACGTTGATACCGGTCCTGTCAAGTGACTGGCTTTTGAATCTGAGGGAAGTCAGCATAATGTGCTGAAAAGAAGAGTGAGGGGTAAACTTTTAATTGGATTTTCAAACTGCATATGAAGGTAAGGAATTTTCAGAACACACTTTTCATTATAAAAAAATGATATCGAACAATCAGATGTACGTTTATTTTTTGGATATTACTATATCTCTTTAAAAGAGGTGTAGCTCTAGAATTCAAGGGGTTAAATGCCTCATTTGAAATCAACAGAAAAGGGGATTTTTATACTTCTCAATAAATCCTTTTGCTTAGCTGAACTGAGAGATACAAGGACTGAGGGGGTAGAGACCTCGCCCAGGAGGCAGGCACTCAGATGAAACTCCTTCCACATTCTGCCCTATACCTATTCCCATTAGTCAGCTAGTTCAGTTTACATTCAGCAAAACAGAAAAGAGGTAATGACACTGACGGAGGAGCCAATAAAATGGCAGGGCATCCCAACCCAAAATAAGGAAGTATACAAACAAAGAAAATATGGCGCCTCCAAGAAAGTTTCTTATAAAACAGGAGGCTAATTCCAAATATTCACAAACATATTGGTTGTTGAACTGTAAACCGAAAGCAACAGCCCAGTTGTGTGGGTGATATTCTGCCACCCACGCAGATTTATAAATCTGACTGCTCAACTGCTGCCCTGCATGGATGGCTAAGACAGCCAGTACAGAGTTTCCACACAACCCAAAATAAATGGACAGGGGCTCTCCCATTAAATCTTGTGAAATAAAAAAAATTAAGATGAACCCACTTAAATTATTAACCGATAAGTACAACTGCACAAACTGGTCTCAAGCAGCAGCAATAAACCCTAGATCTCTGCTATTTGCGGATTTTCCAATATTTTTTAAAACCTATTAAAAATGCAATGCATTTCAAGTTCTTTAACAGCCTTATATCAAGCAATAAAAGAGGATTTTAGTCTTACCTGTTAAATCCTTCTCTCTTAGTCCATACAGGTTACTGGTAACTCTGGGTAAGTAGGCAGGAATAATTCTAGAACTGTATGCGGGGGGGGGGGGGTGCCTACCTTCCCTCCTTGGCTGCAGCTAGCCAACCAGCTCCAGAAAGATTTGAGACACTATGACTAGATAGTAGAAGGGAAGAAGACTCCTGTGGGCATGACCCCGAAGGACTCCCACGGTCTGCCACAGGAGAGCCAAGCATGGTCCCTTGACAGGGTGGGAGACCAGTAACCTGTATGGACTGAGAGAAAAGGATTTAACAGGTAAGACTACAATCTTCTTTTCTCTGTCGTCCAACACAGGTTACTAGGAACTCTGGGATGTCCAACCTTTGAGTTTCCCAGAGGCAGGAAGTAAGGCAAACACCAGGCGCAAGGCCCCCAAAGTCACCAGAGCAGATATGAACCATCAGATCAGAGATAGCCCAACAAAACAACTGAAGTGTCAACGGAAACTGAACAGGGGTAACACCCCAGGAACTGTTACACAGCACACTGAACTAGAGCCAGCAGGACTCAAAAGTGAAGGAAGCACCAAGAACCGAAGAAGATCCTAGACAGGCAAGACTGCCTCCAGGATCTTCCTCCCAAAGCTGGCGTCAGCCGATGCCAGCACATCAACACGGCAGTGCTTAGAAAAGGTGTGCACCGATGACCAAGTGGTAGCCTTGCACAACTGATCAGCAGAGGCCTGATTCTTGTAAGCCCAAGAGGCCCCACTAGATCTTGTAGAATGAGCCATGACCCGAAAGGGGACAGTCTTCTTTCTCAGCTCATAAGCCTTACGAATAGTGGACTTGATCCAAGAAGCAATAGTCACCTTGGATGCAGGTCTCCCTGTCCTAGGACCCTCAGGAATGACTATCAGGCAATCTGATGCTCTGTTCGACTCAGCGCGATGCACATAAAACTTGAGACAACGCACCACGTCTAACAAGTAGAGATTCCTCTCCTTGTCAGAGGTGGGGTCAGGGCAGAAAAAGGGCACCACAATCTCCTGATTGATATGGAACTCCGAAACCACCTTCGGTTGAAACTCCTGAGAGGTGTGAAGCACAGCCTTGTCCTTGTGAAACACCAAATAGGGTGGTTTACAGGACAGAGCATGTAACTCCGTGACACGATGGACAGACACAAACGCCAGGCAAAAAAAAAAATTTCCACATCAACAGGCGTAGAGGAATAGTAGCCAAAGACTCAAATGGAGGGTGCTGAAGAATGTCCAAAACCAAGTTAAGATCCCACGGAGGAGCGGCATTCTTGACGAGTATGAGCAACTCCCTGGAAGAAAACCTTGACATCAGGAAGGATGGCAATGCGCCTCTGAAAGAAAACAGAGAGAGCAGAAGTCTGAACCTTAAGGGAACTCAAACTGAGGCCCTTATCCACACCATCCTGCAAAACGGCCAGGACCATAGGCAGCTCAAGTTCCTGAGACAGGTCCTTATTGGTACAAAAGGTCGACCAGACACGATGGTAGGTCTTGGAAGAAACAGGATTGGAGGCACTGATCATAGTAGCTACAACACCAAAAGAAAACCCTTTCAGTATTGAGTATTCAATTTCCAAGCCGTCAAGGCTAGACGATGAACATCCTCCTTCCACAGGTAACCCTGTAGAAGAAGATCCGGATGGCAAGGGAGCCAGAATGGCTCCACCATGGACATATCCAGAAGCTTCAGAAACCAAGCCTGGCAAGGCCAGTATGAAGCAATCAGAATGACTGGACAACGCTCTAGGCGTAATTTCTGTAACACCCCATGCAACATGGGGAGAGGAGGAAATATGTAGGCCAGAGAGAATAACCAAGGAATGGACATTGCATCCACCACCAGAGCTAGAGGGTCCCTCCATCAAGAGCAGAAACTCGGAACCTTCCTGTAGTGTCTTGTTGCCATCAGGCAGATGTAAGGAAGACCCCATTTCTGAACAATGAGGGTGAACACCTCTGGGTGCAGTTCCCACTCTCCGCTGCCCACTGTGTGTCGACTGAGGAAGTCAGCCATGACGTTGTCTACGCCAGGAATGTGCACTGCGGATATGGGAGAAACGTGTTCTTCTGCCCAGGACAAAATAGCCTGGACCTTTAACCAAGCAGTGAGACTTCTTGTTCTGCACTGCTTGTTGATGTAGGCCACTGCCGTGGCGTTAGTCGAACTCCACCCGGACTGGACAGTCTTCCAGCTATGTCCAATGAAGAAGGGCATGAAATACCGCCCGAAGCTCTAACACATTGATGGGAAGGAGAGATTCTTCCAGAGACTGACCCTGTGCACTTAGGTGAACCAGGACTGCTCCCCATCTGGACAGGCTGGCATCCGTTGTCACCGTGGTCCAGAACGAAACTAGGAAGCACTTCAGCAGATTGGAGAGGTCGAGCCACCAGGACAAACTCCGTTCCACATGACGAGGAAGTGACACCGACATCTTCAGAAGGTCTGGCCGATCCTTGCACATCTGGATCACAAACCGCTGGAGCTCCCTGGTGTGTGCCATGGCAAATGGTACCGCCTCTATGGTGGAAATGAATTTCCCCACAAGAAATGACAGCTTGGCGGGAAATGGATCTTGAGCCAGTATAGCAGAAAACCTGTGGGCGATCTGGTGAGCCACCTCATCCGTGAGAAACACCAGGTTCTTCTGGGTATCGAAGAGGAGGCCCAGGAAGAACAGATGACTGGATTGGACAAGATCTGATTTGTCCAAGTTGATGATCCACCCGTGATGGGTGAGAGCATAAATCCATTGCTGAATCTGCTGATGAAGAAGTTCCGCAGAAGAGGCTTGCAGAAGCAGGTCATCCATGTATGGAGTAACTCTGATGCAGTCTCGGTGGAGGACGGACACTAAAGCTCCCAGGACACAGTTGAAAACCTGAGGAGCTGTCATCAGACCACATGGAAGAGCTTAGAACTGAAAAATGTCCCCAGTCGCAGGCAAACCAGAGGTACTGCTGGATCTCTGGGTGAATGGCAATGTGTAAGTAGGCGTCCTGAAGATCCAGAGATCCAAGGAATTCCCCCGGGGACATGGCAGCAATCACCGTCCGTAGAGACTCCTGGTGATGAGTCCAGATCACAAAGGAATTGAGATCCTTCAAGTCCAAAATGGGCCAACAACCGCCATCCTTCTTGGAGACCACAAAGAGGTTTGAGTAAAAACCCATACCTCTGTCCTGAACGGGAACCGGCTCTAGAACATCCTTGTCCAGAAGAGCCTGAACAGCACCGAACAAACTGTTTCTCTGCGCCATGATGTGTATGAAAAGGAAGAAGGAGAAAGGTAGGAAGAGAGACGAAAGGGATCCTGTACCCATCCATCACTACCTGCAAAACCCATGGGTCCATCACTGAATCCTCCCAAATGCTGTGATAGTGATGCAGACGACCACCCACAGCAAAGTGGGGCCCGGGTTCGGCGAGTCATGCCAAAGAAGTCTTGGAAGAGGCCTTGGGCTTCCATTGCTGTTTGGGCTTGGAGGAGGTGCGCAGAGCTGAGGGAACCGTCTGGTTCGCCAGACGTGTCTCATTCTGAAAGGAACGAAAACACTGGTTACACTTAAGCGGTGTTTTCTTCCTAGGAACGAAGGGTAGAAGTGTACCCCTGTAGCCTCGCTGATCAGATCCTTGAGATCTGGCCCAAACAAAGAAGTGTCTTGAAAAGGTAAGGAGAGCAATGCTTTCTTGGAAGCAGTGTCAGCAGACCAGATCTTGAGCCAAAGATCCCATCTGGCAACCACACCACCAAACGGATGGCATCAAATAGGGCAGCAGAAACATAGTGCTGTGCCTCAGAAATGTTGGCAAGGAGGTGCAACTTATTCGAAGTAGGAGCATCCTGACGGACAGCAAGAGTGAGCTTTTCAGTCCAGACCGCAATGGCCTGGTTCACCCATGCTATGGCGAATGCTGGACGCATGGCAGAACCAGCAGTGGCAAAGATGGACTTGAGGGAGACCTCAAGTTTCTTGTCAGTCCAGTCCTTTAGAGCAGATACATCAGAAACTGGCAAGGCAGTAGACTTAGATAGCCTGGAAATAGGGGCATCCACTTTAGGAGGATGAACCCACTGCACAAGCGCTGCCTCAGAGAAGGAATAAAGCTTATGGTCCACAAAACGCACCTGGTCACTGAGCTAGCCACATCTAAGGGCATTTTCAGTTATGGTAATCAGCCTAATAGTGGTATTGCATTTCTAACAGAAAAATAAACTTCTAAAGCAGAACTGTTCTCTTGCCTGTGTTATCTTCACCAAAGAACAAATCTTTCTGGAGTGGTTTGCTAGCTGCAGCCAAGGAGGGAAGTTAGGCTCCACCCCCTGCATACAATTCTAGAATTGTTCCTGCCTACTTAAAGGGGTGGATCGCCTACCCAGAGTTACCGGTAACCTATATTAGATGACAGAGAAAAATATTTCTAATTGACTGTATATAAAAGAGGATGCCAATCTAGGTGTGATGGGTAGGTGTCCACATAATTTTGGTCATACAGTGTGTACGCCTGTTTGTTAGACCGACTGATAACAGTGGCCTAACCTTATGAGGTAGTATCCAAACAACATGGCTGTACCATGGGGTGGTAAAAATAAATAAAACACTATGGGGTATCTAGAAGCCACCAATACTCCATAGACACCAAAGACGGTAAAAAAGGACAAAGATCCAAACAGTATGGAAGGGGTTAAAAATAAAACTACTGACACCATCTGTGCCTTAAGGCCAATAGGGAGAGAATAGAGTAAGGAAGGAGTGTACAAACACACAGAGTGTTGAAAGCTCAGAATAGGACTTACAACGGACCATGGCACTCAAATGATTACTCACCACTTTTGTGTCTTCAGCCCCTAGCTCAGAAGGGCAGAATCTCTAAGAGACTCAGCCATGAGGAATATACTTATAAAGTCAACATCCACAGTGAAAAGGGTCCATAGAACTCCTGTGAACTGGGCAATTCAACTCCAGGGAAGCCAGTGACGGGGTATTATTTAGACCAATATATAAGGTAAAAACAATAAAAAGAACTAAAAACTAAGAAATTCCATCTGCTTGGACACGGAACACATGAATCTGGTGTGTGAGAGGTTGATCTGGAGGAAGAGGAGGGAGTCTCCATCCCACAGACCCTGTCTTGAAGTTCCCTACCCTCCTAGAGGAGAGCGTTCAACCCGTTGGTTCCTGTCTTCCATATTGGACGCAAGAGAAAAAGGGTGTAATTTGGAAATGCACTTATTAAGAAAAAGTCTTATCTGGGGGTCTTCCATTCCTCCAGGAAAACCTGATCTAAAATGCTGTTGGAAGGAAAGATTGGGGAGTCTTTCTTGCATCTCTGGAAGATGTCTGGTGAGGCAGACCAGGCATCAGAGGCCTGAGACCTGAAGGGTTTCCAACGCTGCTCAGTCCCTTAGCTGAGCGATAAGGGTCAGCCTCATAGGCATCTCCAAAGGACAAGGAAGAATCTGTGTATCTATCCATCTCCCCCAACTAGAGAGGCCTGTGAAGATGGGCTCGATGTATCTGATGGGTGAAATGGGTCTGCATGACTGGAGAACCCAGTGGATGAATGAAGGTCTGGATGCAAAAGAAGACAGCAGGGTTTTAACTCAAGCTGGCTCTTGATCAGTGCTGGAGAGCCCCAGAGGGCTACAGAACAAAAAGGGACATAGGGTGCCAGAATATTCCCTTGGAAGCCCAATGTGACATGAGGAACAATGAGTTAAAGGAGTAAAGGAAGTCCCTGAATCTGTATGTCCCTTGGAATGAGACATGTCGAGAGAAAACAAACTAGGACAGAATAGTCAAAAGTAGTAATAAAGCTAGAATAAAACCTCAGAAAATACCTCAGAGGTACTTATCTGACTGCAAGGGGTAGAACTGGAGAAGAGAGTCATCCTGTGAGTAGTATAAACAATGGAGGAGTAAGATGGTAGCCAAATTGCCACCCATCTAATCAGAACAAAGCCTGGGAAACAGTTTTGCAATGAAATTGGCCACACTAAGCAACAGGATGGCTCCCCAGACACAAAACGTATGTAAAATTAAAATAAAAGCAAGTTTAAAAAAAAAAAAAAAAAAAAAATCACCAAAACAGTAGAAAAATATAGTCAAAGTCTAAAAATGCCTTAGCATTAAAGATTATCAGTAGAAAAAAAGGTTAAGGCACAAAAAGCCCTAGATGTGGAAAATAACCCTAATAGGGTTAAATCATATAAGAAAAAGCATCCACTGTTATAATATAGGATAATGTGGCAGAAGAACATGACAAAGAAGGCAGTGCAATTTAGACAAGAATTCCACTGAACATGCATGCCAAAAGTAGTGAGGCATAAATACATAGGACCATAGCACTCACCAGTCTACAGGCTTCCACTGTAATTTGCAGAACTTCACAGAAATGTAGTTATGGGAAATGGTTCAGAACTCTCCTGTGAACTGGCCAATAAAACTCCAGGGAAGCCAATCAATGGCAGGTTTACACCCCATATCATAAAATCCAAGAATAGTGCCATCTTTTTCCTCTTGCTTGAGAGGCCACTTGAACCTCAATAGGCTGGAGGAAGAGGAGAAAATCTCAGCCTCAAAGAGCCTGTCTTTTTTAAAGTCCCTGCTCTCTGGAAGTGGTGAACTTAACCCCATGGTTCCTGTGTTACATGTAGGACATAAGAGAAACTGTCACAATCTTAACCCCAATGGAGGACATAGGAGGAGATCAAACTGACCATTTTCAGGAAGAAGGGGGCTTGAAAGCCCCTGCTTTTACGGTATACTTTTTCAACATGCCAATTGGGTTTGGATCTGCTTGATTAATGAACAAAGAGGAAGGTAATTTGGGCTGTCTTGAAGAGGAGCCTCTGTAATCTCTTTAAAAACACAATGAATACTGCATCCTCCTAACCCCAAGGGAGTGAGACACAAGAACAGCACTGTCACACATGTTTAAATAAGAGTTTTCCCCTGAACAAAGAAACGGAGTGAACATGGAGACAGGACAAGAGTTGTCCTAGAAAATCCTCCAATCAAGCCAGAGATCCCCTTATTGTTTTTTCATTCAGGTCCCCTGCCTCTCAGCTCTCATGGAACTGAATGAGGAGGACAACAGAACAAGAGTTTGTCCTTGGAAATCATCCAGCCAAGCCAGGGCTTCCCATGTGTAGAAAGGAGGCCAGAGGCCAAGCCCCTGCCCCCACTCAACCCCCCCCCAAAAAAAGCCTGATAATCCTGAGGACACTCAAAAAAAACACAAAAAAAAAAACTGAATATATAGGACAGAATGTGGGAGGAGTTTCAGCATTGAGTAACCTGCTTTCTTGGGAGGTCTCGACATCCCACTGGTCTCTGCAACCCTCGAAGTATTTTGAAGAAGAAAGAAGACACTCATAACATTCTACAAAACAAGAACCCCAGCATGAAGGAGAGAGAAATGACTCCAGTGAGATTAAGTCTCCACCTCCTATGCACTTCTGTGGAGGCTTCTTTTCAAGCTGGCGAAGTCATGGTGCACTGGCTCTTTAGCCTAACATAGGACCTGGAGAGGTGTCCCTCAATGGAGGGACTTCTCTGACTTTTTGAGGACATTAAAGTGTAGTGCTCTGTGATAAAAGAAATTCAGTAGAAAATGTAGACCTCAGACAGGTCTAGCCCGAAATTACTTTTCCAAGAACACTTAAAATTAAACTGCAGGTGGAGTTGTCATGGGGTAAGGGAGGGTGGAAGGAGTCAGAAGAATTTACCACTAAGTGCTTTGCCTCCTAGTGAGAGGAGCTGTGTATAAAAGAAGGAATATGAGAAAGATACATATCTGTACCTGATCTCAGGTTCTTGCTTTGCCACTTCTGAGAGATGGGAGTTTCCAATACTTTGGCCATGGTTGCAAGTTTGCTTGCAGCATTCAGGATTTTCTTCTCGGCTCTGATAAAAATAAAATATTAATAATAATAATAGCCATATGTACAAAAGTGGATCAATTCTTTGGTAAACCAACTACACCATTAAAAATTCCTACTGATTTAAAATGACTTCTTGAATACTGAAGAAGTCTCTAACATTGTGCACTGGATACCTATTATTGAACGGGTTAAAGACCCCATTTAAACGGGAACTAACACTTTAAAATGACATGCCAATTTATACAAATTAGGAAGTACTGGCTGGCACAGCCTGGAGTGTCAGTAACATTTCACTGCTGCTTCTTATCAGCAAGCACTGTCTAATTTGCATAAACTGACAAACTATAGTTTTTAATAAATAATGAATAGCATACACAAGTGATTTTGAAATCCCTTTAAAAACTGCTGGAATCAAAAAGTGATAGTACCACTTTAAATCAATAGGGATACGGAGCAGTATCCACTTTTACCTTTGTGCCGAACATGGATTATATAGTTTACTGTTAGGTCAGTAAACAAACTTTAAAAGTAACAAACTTTAAAATATATAAAAGCTTCCATACTTTGAACAACTGTACCCTAGAAGTGCCAGGGCAGTAGTACTTTGTACAGATGCACCCAATTTGCCAAGCTCGTATTTACTGATCAGCCAAACCTTTAAAATCAGACCATGTTTGGGGGGAGGGAATCAGGACTCTCCTGATGCGCTCCCTGGTTTTGATCTCCTATCTAATCACAATAGGCAATTAATACCTTTGATACAAGGCAATCATTGCATTCCTCCTCTCTTATGGAACCCGGATCCCCTCAAACTTCTGGGCTGAGTGAGAGGAGCAGACACTCCCACTTGCATCATCGCTGATATCAGGAATAATGCAGTGAGTTCCCTGCTCTTCCCACTCAAATTGGGACTTCAGTGAGTCCCAGCTTGAATAAAGGATAGGGAAGGAAGGCAGCTAGTGCCTTTCTGTCACCAGTATTTATTGTTTAGATGTTCATGTAAGCAATCAATACCAGGGGCCATCAGGTGGTGTTCTGAAACACCCAAAAACAAGGAGGATTTTTTTTACTTACGGATAAATCTTTTTCCCTTAGTCCATTGAGGGATGCAGGTACCATGAGGTTAGAAGCATGCCTTAGGAGACAGAACATTCTGATCTACATTCCTCCAAATGGCCATCTTCTGCCACTGAGGTTTTACAGCATTCATTTAGCAAAGCCAGGAAGGGAATAGACACAAAAAAAGCCACCAAGAACCGCAGGGCACCCTCACCCAATTAGCTTTCTGCATCCCTAAATGGACTAAAAGAAAAGGATTTAACTGTAAGTTTAAAAAACTTCTCTCCATTGTCATTGAGGGATGCAGGGACCATGGAAACATCCCAGAGCAGTTCCAAATTTAGTGGAAGGGAAAGAAAACTAATGAACAATGGCCCCCATAACTTTGTTGCCAAAACTGACATCTTAAAGGGATAGCAATGCTTCATAATAAAAGCAGCACCAATTAATCTTTAGTATTTGGGCCATGGAGAGTGTTCTTTCAGTACTGTCAGAGTTGTTGTTCAAGAGTAATTGAATGATAAAGTATCCCCCTCCCGCCCATTTAACGGATGTCACTGCTCAACTCAGAGCAGCAGGGTCATGTCAAAGTGGATTGCAGAGAGGGACAATCTTCAATTACGATAAGGGAAAAACCTGAAAACCCTGTCAATGGGGGCAGGGCTTTCATTGTCTCACAGTAAGAAGATTGTCCCTTGCTGTGAGCTATCTGGTCTGTGGACCAGATTCCACATCTGAGGGGAGGTGGATAACACTAGGTAAAAGGGGCAGGAGGAGGATACTTTATCATTCAATTACTCTTGAACTACAACTCTGACAGTATTGAAACAACAATCTATATGGCTGAAATACTAGGAAAATTAATTGAAGCTGCTGTTTTTGTGAAACATTACTATCCCTTTAAGATGCAAGAATGTAAAGAGATGATCATGTTGCTGCGTTGCATAACTGACCGACAGTGGCATGTTTCTTCAAGGCACACAAAGTACTGATGGACCTAGTGGAATAAGGTATGATTGTGGAAAGTGCTGGAACAGATTTAAGTCTGTAAGCTTGTCATATACTCTGTTTAGGCCATGCTGCAATGGATATCTTGGATGCTGGTATGTCCTTCTTCGGGCCATCTGGAATGACAAATAATGCCTAGGGTTTCCTAATGGTTTGTGTAACTTGGACATACTGTCATAGACATCTGTCTATGTCTAATGCATGAAGAGATTCCTCTTTTTGTTAGATAAGTTAGGACACAACAAAGAAAAGGTCACCTGATTTACGTGGAAAGCTGAAACCTTCTTTTGATTCAAACTCCGGAACAGTTCTTAAAACAATTTTACACCTTGGTGGCAGAGAAGCTGCAGAGATGCACAAGATAGCGTGCCAAATTCGGAAACTCTTCTTGCTGAAACAATAGCCATGAGAAACACTGATTTGAAGGTCAGATCTCTAATGGATGCTGATGATCATGGTTCAAACGGAGAGGATTGAAGAGCCTCTAGGACAGAATTTAAGTCTCACTATGGAATTGGGTCTTTGTATGGAGGAACTACTCTGTTCTCCCTCTGAATAAATGTTTGAATTTCCAGAATAGTGGACATTTTTCTTTTGGAATAAAAGGGATAGAGCAGAAACTTGAATTTTCAGTGAGTAAACACTTACACCCTTGTCAAGGCCTGTCTGTAAGAACTCTAGCAAGGAGGAAGGTGGAAATACAGTTGTTATAGCCATTTGTGATTACAGAAAGAAAAAATCTTCGGAATAAGGTATATAAATTTAGCTGAAACAAGCTCTTAGTATGGTTTGAATGACTGAATTGATCAATCCCTTCTTTGTCAATATCTGGGTTTCAAGTTCCCTGCCATCAAAGCAATATTGTTTAGGTTGTGGTGATGAACTGGTCCTTGAGATATTACATCTTAAATTGACATCTCTCTCAGATGGTACGATAAAAAGATTGGCATAAAAGCCTTCAAATTTTTGTTCTTTTGGCACTGGGATTATCACCCCATTCGCTAGGGATTGCCACTTGATGGACTGTCTCGAGTGTTTTTTCTTTGGGTACCCTGGACATGAAAACCTGAGGTGGTGGTAGTGTCGTTAATGACATTCTGTACCCTTCTAGTATTACCTGAAATACCCATTTGACTGCAATGGACATCCTACATTGTTTGGTTTCAGAAGACTTGAGTAAATTTATATTATGAGCCCAAGCTGGTTTTGTTTTACCATAAGGATAGGAATGCCTGATGTATTAGGTAACGATTGTCGGGAAGAGCCTTTATTGTGATATGCGATGCTTTTCTTCTTGAAGTCAAATCTTCTGTATTTGTTTTGTGATAAAATGGTACTCTTACCACCAGTGGTTTGACTGAATTTTGTCCAGTTCTGTACCAATTAACAATGAGCCTGTAAACAGTCAGGCTACTAAGGCTTTTTTGGAAGCAGTATCTGCATTCCATATCTTCAGCCACAAGGTACGGCGCGCTGCAACTGTGGTAACTGAACATTTGGCTGCTATTCTTGCTATTTACAAGGCTGCTTTACCTATATAGCTAGCAGCTTCTTGTGGGTAGCCTATCAGTGGAAGAATCTCCTCTTGGGGTGCATTGTCTTGGATGTCTTGTATAATCACAGTTTGCCAAAACTTTGCTGCTTTGCATGCCCTTGCTGATGCAAATGCTGCATTTCCGTCCCATAACGACCACATAGGGGCACTTTGACGCACCGGTACACGTGACCTGTCACGTGTATCGGCGCGTCACTATGGGGCATGAAAGAGATTGCTCCGATCTTGGAGCGGTCTATTTCATGCCCTATTTTTACTTACAGCGCTCCCGGTAGAGCGCTGTAAGTAAAAAGTACGTGACGTACCATGACCATCATCGGTCCTTGAGTAGTTCAAGGACCCTGACGGTCCTGGTACATCAAGGGTCCCTAAGGGGTTAAGATTTTATTTATTTATTTTTTTACATGTAAAGAGCGATTAGGGAGAAGTGTCCTTGAATTGTATTAGCTATTGAAACAGGTAAGGCCACTCTGGTTCAAGATTTGGGGCAAATCTTTTGAAGAGGTACCTCTGTTGGTACCGGTGTCTAAAGTAATTCTACACTGTTTGTAAAATGTTCAAACTTTGTTACCATAGGAGAAGAAAGAGGTAGTAGTGCTTTTACTGCCCTTTTTCTTTTCCTTCCTTTGCTCTGCCATAGTGTTCAATTTGGAAAAATAATTAATGAGAAATATAATAATTAAATAAATATTGTCCCAATGGAATTGTAGTCAAAAGTATGTTTATAATAATTACTGCAAATAGTGTTGCCCCAACGGAGCTGTAGCACTCCGAAAAGTATGTTTATAGTAAGTAGTGTAAATAGAATTGCTCCAACTGAGCTGTTGCTTTATGGTAATTTGTTTAAATCTGCTCCAGAGGAGCTAGTTTATGTGGTGCAGTGTTCCGTTGCTCCTGAGAAAATAGCTTTTGCATGTGCACGCAACATGCAATTGAGCTCTCTTATGTAGAGCTGGGAATTGCCACCCTCAAGCAACACCGCTTAATCAACTAAACGATGCAGCAATCGGAAAAGCAAACAATATATTTAACGTGAAACACTCGTTACTTTGTATGCATATCACCTGCTTAGAGATAGTCTTTTTCCAATGGAGGGTTGCTCATATGTTTGTTAAAGCCGAACTAGCAAAATGGTAACGGTGAAGTGTATGGTCCAAGGACCCTCCTCACTATGCAAGGGTTCTGTTATTGTATAAAAATACAAAATGTAGTAAATAAAAATAAAATCATTTCTTCTTTGAAGAGACTCTCTTAAAACGGACCATCAATCTGCAGTGTGAGGAAATGGTCACCTGGAAGTGGGAGGAGTTTTGATCAGAGTGCCCTGACTCCTAAAGGCACACTCCTAACCCCATGGTCCCTGCATCCCTCAATGACGATAGAGAAATCTAAATCTAAATAAATAACCCTGTGTTTGCTGCAGGGTTTACTTTGCAATGGTTTGGCCACCCCTCTGGCAGGCACACCATCTTCATCCCGAGCCTGGTTCCACTGCCCCCTGGAAGTCACAGATTTGCACATACTCATCTACTAGCCTGATTGCACAATTCACAGGTAATCCTAAATCCCCATATGCGCTCCCCCCCCCATGCCACTGCTCACTGGTAGTCACAAATTCCCCCACATGCACTGTCTGCCCCCACCTGGTTCCACTTTCCACTAGTAGTCACATACCCCCTATATACACATTTTCACACTTCCACCTTGTCCCTGTCGTAGCCATAGAATCAAATACACTGACTGATTTCCTGGTTTTCTTCCACTGGTAGCCCTGCTCCTAGTACTCACTACAACATATTAACCCATACCAACAGGGTGTAATTTTTCTCCAGCTGGCATTAAGTAATGAATACACTAGCAAATTCCATGGTGTGGAAAGATTTTAGAATCTCTGAAGTGACTGACATAAAAAAGGAATTCTTTTTTACTATAATACTGTACTTATGAAAACGTTCCAAACACTAGCCTAGGGGAAGAAAGGCAAGTGACCCCTCATTTGATGCGACTGGCTATCTACATTCTCAAATGGTATGCTCAGTATACCTTCATTTCTGTAATTTTTTTTTAACCAGTACAGTACAAGCAATTCATATTTGAAAAAAGTGTATGAAAAATTATAGATTGTAGTTGGTGCAGTTTTGTGCTTCTGACACCCACTGCTAAATGTAAACTCATACCAAAGGGGTGTAGCTTTGCTTAGAAGAGCATTATTTCCAAGCTATAAAGTATATTTGAAGTGGGGCTACCTACTGGAAACATTTGTACATAGCAGCCAGCCAGCCTAGGGGTAAAGAGATGCATCATTTCTACTCATCGTGTGGTGACAAAATATTTCCATAATGTGATGCTATAGGAAAAATTTATATTTTTTATATTTCCACCACTTCAAATATGCAAAAAATGTATAAAACCATTGAATTTCCTACTCTATTCAGTATATGCTACCAGCCCAAGAAAAGTGGCATGGTACCCCAGTTGTATGGGTTGACATACCGTATGGGGTGTCAGTAGCAATAACTTACACCTGCCACTTTCCTTTTTTGAAATTGCCTGTACTAAAATGGTCATAACCATTAGAGATATGAAGCAAAGGTAATCATGGCATACCACTCTGAAAAGTAGACATTTGCCTGCATGAAATGATGGGTCACTTGCGTTTTTTTTTTTTTTGTTTTTTTTTTTTTAATATACCCCCTAGGCCAGAAAATAAACCCATAGTAAAACAAAAATAAAGTTATTTTACATTTTTACCCCTGCAAAAATACTTGTATCTCTGAAAAACATGGAATTTCCTACAGTAATCATCCGTGTTGAAATTAAATGGCAAAAAATTACTGCAGATAACATCAATGACATACTAACAACATCACAAACAACAAGAGGTGATTAAACGGAGATGACTTCAACAGTGATATCACTTCTGCAAGTCCTATGTTATTCTATGGAGCCAATGCACCAAGATCCTAGAGCTGAAGAAATCTTAGTGCATTGGATGTAAAGAATAACACAGGCCTTTGAGCGTTTAGGACACTGGAGAAGTCATCTCCACTTTATCACGTCTTTATCAAACCTTCCACCTGTTGTCCATGTTTCTATGTGAAACTTACCCTTCATTTTTTCCATCATCTCTTAGAAGCTGTTGCAGACAGGTCAAGTAATATTTGCGCATTTTCCTAGCAGTTTCTTGTCGTTCTCTTAGAACTTCAGATTTCAGCATTTCTGCTGCCCTTCCCTTGCTTTCATGAATATAACGAACCATATCATCTGTGAAATTAAGAACATTATTGATCAGATCAAAGTCACAGCAGAGCAAAAGAAAAACACACATATATACCTATATACACATACATATCTCTATAATAAATTATATTTTATATATATGTATATATACACACACACACACAATTTTTTTTTATTATTATTATTATTTATTTTTATTTTTTTAACCTGTCAGCACTTGAGCTTCCTTCAGAGGAGAACCAGGCTCCCCAGTGCTCGTCTGGGTGGCCGGTTCCCTCTGCCTTCAGTCTCTCGCGGCGCATGACACTTCCCGTCCGCCCGGGAAACGGGCGCACCTAGGGTTAAGTCAGAGACAAACTCTAGGTGGTTTCTCACAGTTCCCAAAGAATTTCAGGATAAACCCACCCTCAAGATCATCCTATCATGGGCCAATTCCTCGGTGGTAACCCCGGCATTGATTGACTCAGGGAAGGCAGGGTATTTCATTGATGCAGACTTCGCAGCTAAACACTATTCCACTGCAGCCCCGATGATAGGCTGCTACAACCATCTCAGGTCACACATGAGACAATTGCTGTGTCACTGTTGGTAGGGGCACTTCATTGTGAGGCACTCCAATTTCAGGTCATCTGCTCCCCACATTATGCAGTCATTCTGGTGTTTCCTTGGCTCCAGAAGCATAACCTGGGGGTTGATTGGAGTAACTGCAACATTTTGTCCTGGTCTCCTCAATAGGCCGAGTCGTGTCTCCTTCGTCCAGAGTGTTGGGCATGGCTGCCTCCCCCTCCTTACCCGAGGAGTATTGGGCCTTCAGTGACATCTTTAATAAGGTACAGGCCTCTACAGACCTCCCCGCAGGCCATACGATTGACTTGGTGCAGGGAGCCGTTCCTCCTAAGAGTGGTATATACCCTCTGTCAATGGCGGAAAATAGGGCCATGGAGGAGTATGTGGTGGATGCTCTTTCCAGAGGGATTATTCGAAAATCCACCTCCCCGGCTGGGGCAGGATTCTTCTTTGTCAAAAAAAGGATGCATTGATTTCCGAGGTCTTAATAAACTCATGATCAAGAATTCCTATCCTATCCCACTGATCACGGAGTTATTCGACCGGCTCAGGGGTTTATTGGTCTTCACGAAGCTTGATCTTCGGACAGATTATAACCTGGTGCAAATTAGAGAGGGTGATGAATGGAAGACAGCATTTAACACCAGGAGAGGTCATTACGAGTATTTGGTAATGCCCTTTGGACTTTGCAATGCTCCCGCTGTCTTCCAGAAGTTCATTAACAATGTATTACGAGATCTTCTGCAGAGTTGTGTGGTTGTCTATCTGGATGACCTTCTCATCCACTCCCTGAATCTGGAGCAACACAGTGTGGATGTTGCTAGGGTGCTACAACTCTTACAGGCCAATAAACTTTTTTGCAAATTGGAGAAATGTGAGTTTCACTAGTCCCAGGTAACCTTCCTGGGTTATGTGATCTCATCCTCCGGGTTGGCTATGGACCCTTTGAAGCTTTCTGCAGTACATCAATGGCCACTTCCAGTGGGCCTCAAGGAGATTCAGCGATTCTTGGGATTAGTGAACTATTATTGGAAATTTATAAATTCATTTTCTACTATTGTTAAACACCTTAAGGACATGATGCACAAGGGTGCTAATGGTTCTGAAGGGTCTCCAAATGCTCTTCGGGCCTTTGAAACCCTTAAATCAGCTTTTGCCGTTGCTCCTCTTTTGAGACATCCGAATCCCAAGCTACCTTTCACATTGGAGGTTGATGCATCTGTGTAAGGAGTAGGCTCCCTCCTGTATCACCGGTCTTCTCCAGACGAGCCATTACTTCCTTGTGGGTTCTTCGCCCGGTAACGTTTGAAGTCTGAGACCTTGTATGAGATTGGGGACCGTGAATTATTGGCCATTGTCTTGGATCTACGTGAGTAGCAGCACTTACTAGAGGGTTCTTGAGTGCCTATTCTTATCCTTACGGATCATAAGAACTTAACTTACCTTTCTGAGGCCAAACGTCCGTCCCCACGGCAGGCTAGATGGGATCTGTTCAAATCTCGTTTCAATTTTGTGGCGTCGTATCTGCCGGGTACCAAAAAACATTAGGGCTGATGCCCTGCCCCATCATGTTAGTACCCTGTCTAAGGAGCATTGTGAACCCACAGCTGTCATTCCTCCTGATCGTATTTTGGCGCCCATTCGCACCAGCATTCTGTCCCCTTTGGGGACAGAGATATTGGCTTCTCAGGGGACAGCTCCGGCCGACAAGCCTCATGGGAAATGCTTTGTGTCTGAAGTCTTACAGGCTAAATTACTTGAGACCTATCACTCGTCTAAACCAGCAGATCACACTGGAAGAGATCAGCTCTTCTGGTCCGTATCTCAACTTTTTTGGTGGCTAAGTATCAGACCCGATGTCTCTGCTTTCGTAGCAGCTTGTCATATGTGCGCTAAGACTAAGACTCCATGGCACCTCCCAGAAGGCCTTCTTCACCCGGTCCCTAATGGGGAACGTCCATGGTCTCACATTTCTATAGATTTTATGGTGGAACTACCGGTATCAGATGGATTCACAGTCATGATTGTGGATCGATTTTCCAAGTTGGCTCATTTTGTACCAATCAAAGAATTGCCGAATGCACAACAATTGGCTGTTATTTTTGCTAAGGAGGTCTTTCGTCTCCATGGGGTACCGAAGGTGATTTGTGTCAGATTGAGGAAGCCAGTTTGTGTCATGCTTTCTGTGCTTAGTTGGGTATCCAGCTCTCTTTCTCCTCTGCCTACCACCCTCAGTCCAATGGTGCGGCGGAGAGATCGAACCAGGCCTTAGAACAGTTCCTCAGCTGCTATGTCTTGGACCGTCATGACAACTGGGCGAGCCTGTTACTGTGGGCGGAATTTGCCCGGACTTGTGCCTTAAACTTGTCGACTGAGAGTTCCCCGTTCATGATTAACTATGGTTTCCAGCCTTCGGTACTTCCAGAGTCATTTGAGGCACAAAGTATTCCAGCTCTGGAAGAGCATTTAAGGGAACTCCGCTCCACATGGGTACGGGTTCAGAGAACCCTACAACGGTCCACACTTCGGCAAGAGGCAGGCTGATCGTAGAAGGTTGCCGGCAGGTGGGGGAGAGTGTCTGGCTATCAGCACGAAACGTAAACATACAGGTCCCTTGTAAAAACTGGCTCCTCGATTTGTTGGTCCCTTCCAGGTTAATCCTGTCACTTATGTCCTGGAACTTCCAGCCAGTATGCGCATTAAGAACGTCTTCCATGTTTCCTTACTGAAGCTCTTGGTCTGCAACTGTTATACCTCCGCTCCTGTCCGTCCTGCTCCAGTTAGAGTTGCAGATCATGAGGAGTACGAAGTACAAAATATTCTGGACTCTCATAGGGTCTGAGGCCACCTGCAATATTTGGTGCACTGGAAGGGATATGGGTCTGAGAAGCGTTTCTGGGTCTCTTCTACAGATATGCATGATCCCGGTCTTATTAGGAAATGTCATTCCCACTTTCCTTCTAAACCTTGGCCGCTTCCGCAGGGGAGAGGTTGTTGAGAGAGGTATTGTCATCGATTTCTCTTCCTTCAGAGGAGAACCGGGCGCCCCAGTGCTCATCTGGGAGGTTGGTTCCCTCTGCCTTCAGTCTCTCGCAGCTCATGCCGCGTCTATGCCATGCGGAGGAGAACCGGGTACCCTACTGCTAGTTTGGGGCGGCTGGCTCCCTCTCCATTCAGCCCCTCGCGGCAGTCTAGCTCCTACCTTCTGCATCTGGCAGCATTGTGCGGGCACGCAAATCTGGGAATCCCTCTGGTGAGGTCACGGTCTGATTCTTAAAGGGACAGGCTCATTTAGTGCTCCACCTCCTGGGACTGGGGGAGCTACTTAAACTGCCTGGACAAAACACCAGTAGCCCTTTTGTGGTGTTCCAGTGCAGTCTTGTTTAGTTTGGTGTCCATGTATGATCCGTGGCCTGTTGATCTGCCTGTCCCGGTTTCCAGTGTTGCGGCTTGTCTGACTACCCGCTTGGTATTGGACCTTCGGCTCTGGCTGACTACCTGCTCTGGTACTGACCCCTGGCATGTCTGACTATCCGTTTGGTATTGACCATCGGCTCTGGCTGACTACCCATTCTGGTACTGACCTCTGGCTTGTCCGACTATCTGTTTGGTATTGACCATCAGCTCTGTTACTGACCACTGGCTTGTCTGAACTACCGCCTGATACGGACTGTGGGCCTGCGTCAGTCTGATACTCCCTTGCTGCAACCTATTCACCTATTGAGACTTCTCCGGAGCAGTCTCCTATTTCTGGTAGGTATTGCTCGCTCTCCACTCTCTTCCGAGTGACAGTTGTATTATGCATTGTCTACATTATTCAATAAAGGTGGTGTTTCAAATACTGTACTGTTTCTTTGTCAATTCCTCGATATCTGTGACAGAACCGTGAATTATTTGTGTGCCTCAACATTCCATCTGTGCAGTAACTGATGAAACCAGAACAGTAAACAGTCCTGAGACTGTTCCATCTCTATAGGATGTCAGGTTGCAGAAGTCTCATATGAGCCCAGACAAATAGTACTGGTGGGTCTGGTACCATGATATCCAACAACCACTGCCCCAATTCATTGGTTTCTTTTCCCCAAGACCCCGTCTAGTGGAAGTAGACCTTATGAAGAGAGTCACTGAACTCCAGACCTGTTGGATTGGGTTTAGCTTTGGACTTCTCCAGATTGGAGAGTGCGGCCTATGTCTGATTTTAGCAAAAGATCTTGCACATATGGTGATTTGATGATCCTCACATGAGAGGAAAAGCTGCCAAGTGGTAATACCATTCCTAAAGAGGTGAAACTGACACGCTGGTGGTCATTTGGCCAAACAGCAATGTGCTAGTCCATGGCTTCGATGTCCAGAGAACAAAGGAACTCATATGGATCGAATGCCTCTAAGACTGATCTAATGTACCCACCTTCTTGAATTTTGCACCTATGACAGATTTGATGTACTTCAACTGGAGTCTGGAAATTCAGTTGTCTGCTTCATTTCAAAATAGGTAAAGACTGCAAAATGCCAGAGGGTTGCAGACTGTGAATCTGGGATGTACTTAAGACTAGGCCTCTGCTTTAAGAAGCTAAATATGAAGAATTAGCCTGTGTAGCAAAAGAACTGTTGCCTCGCGTAGCAGGTCTCCTCAAGGTGGCATAGCATTACCAACCAAACCAAAAGAGAGTGGTCATGAAAATTGCAGCATGTATGGAAAAGATTAGTGTCGCCAGATATGCATTACTAAGGTTCGGCATAACTATAGTTAGTAGAAACCATTTGTCTTGTCAATATAATGACTATTATGAGCAAAGCCTCATTACAGTAACTGTGGAACACTTATAATAAGGAAAAACAAGACCAAGCCAAAGAACTAGTGACTTCTCCATGAGGGTTGAACCTACAAAAGGCTGTGTCAGGATGGTCTCAAAGTTCCAACGCTCCAGAAACCGAATCCAAAGCAGGAAATGCATCATGTATAAGATCAACAATTATAACAAACTTGGAAATAAAACACACACAAAACACAATGGTACATTAGCAACACTGATGTCATAGTATATATAGTATACATTTAAAATAGGATTTCTAGTGAACTTACTGTTAAATCCTTTTCTTAGTCCATATGGAACACAGGAGCCATGGGGATTAAGCTCTCCTCCTCCAGTGGGTAGGGCACTTAAAAAGGCTTGGTCTTTGAGGGGGGAGACTCCTTCCTCTTCCTCAAGCTTAATCCCCCCACCCCACCTTTCCAGATTTATGTATAGCAAAGGGGCACAAAAAACTAGAAAGGCTGGAAGAAAAGAAGAAAGTCCCCTGAACAAAATCCTCAAGAGGACTCCTCTGCCTTGGGAATGAAACACACTTTTTTTCCCCAGGTAGGAGTCCTGTGTTCTATATGGACTAAGAGAAATGGATCTGAGAGTTCATTAAAATGCTATTTTCTCTTACACTCTATTGAAACACAGGAACCATGGGGATATATACCAAAGCACCCATAAACTTTCCTGGGAGGGAAAGGAGAAAAAAAAAAAACTTGCTCCAGTATTTCAAAGAATTAAACTGGCATCATGCAACCTCAGGTGTCAATGGACAACAAACTGACACAGCAAACAACCAAACAAGAGCTAACATGTCTCAAACCTACTGTTCAAGTTGTAGAGATAAGAAAAAGAGTCCTTAAACAGGCACAAACATCTGAAGAACCTTCTGGTCAAAGCTGACCTCAACTGAGACATGGTAGCATTTGGTGAATGTGTGCAAGAATAAAAATGTTGAAACTTTGCACAGCTGTTTGGCAGAGGCTTGACTCTTGTAGGCCCAGGAAGAGCCCACAGATCTGGAGGAGGGGCACAAATGAGAAAGGAATAGGTTTCTTTAAGATCACATATACTTGTTTTATGGTAGACTTGTTAATAGAAGCAATAGTATCTTTGGTTGCAGCTTGGCCTTCTCTAGGGCCTTAGGAATGCCAAAGAAGGAATCTGCCTTTTTGAATGGATGAGGCGATGCACATTATACTCAAGGCATCGACCAATCTCCAACTTGTGAACATTCTGTTCCTGTTTGGTGGAAAAGTAAAGACAAGGAAAGAAGGACAGTTTCCTGGTTGATGTTAAAGTCAGAAACAACTTAAGGCAAGAAACCTCTAGAGGTACGAAAAACAAATTTGTCCTGGAAAAAGAAAACAAAAACAAAAAAAAAAAAAACCAGGAAAGGAGGAATACAAGATTAGGCTATCACGGTGCCCTTGATTTGTGCTGCTCTGTGTCTGTCACTTGCTGAGTATTCGTTATTGGCTGTCTGTCATTAGCCCTCCTCACACAGCCTTTTTAAACCCAGGTTGAGCACTTCCAGGTTGGCCTTTCGTGGTGTTTCTGACTCCACTCTGCTTGACCTGCTTGTCAGATCTCTGGGCCTGTTTCCAGTGTTCCAGTATGCTACGTTCCGGTGTTCCAGTGTTCCTGTACGTTAATGTTCCGGTGCTCCAGTGTTCCAGTATGCTAACGTTCCGGTGTTCCAGTGTTCCTGTATTCCGGGGTTCCTGCGCTCCAGCACCGTGCGGGTTAACCTGTGCGAGTTCTTGAGTCTCGCGCTCCAGCTGTCGCTTCGGCGACATTGTTCTCCTCGCTATTGCATACACATTGTTGGTTCCAGCGTGCAGACGCTGGTTTACTCCACTAAACCTGGTTGTGATACACATTGTAGGTTCCGGTGTGCGGACGCTGGTTTACTCCACTAAACCTGGTTGAGATATACATTGTTGGTCCCAGCGTGCGGATGCTGGTTTACTCCACTAAACTGGTTGCGAGATACTTTGTTGGCTCCAGCGTGCGGACACTGGTTTGCTCCACTAAACCTGGTTGCGATATACATTGTTGATTCCAGCGTACGGTCGCTGGTTTGCTCCATTAAACCTGGTGGCGCTATTTACCATTAGTTCCAACGTGCGGACGTTGGTTTGCTCCTGAACATCCAGTACTATGGTCAGTCGCTGTCCACTTCCTTGCAGTTGTCTGATTATCCCTGTCAATAGACTTCTGCTGATTTAGACCTTTATACTTCTGCTCTCTGCTGTCTTAGTCACCTGACAGCTGGTCTACTTGCTCAGGCTGCCCTGCCCGGTATTGGTGAGGCCGGTAGAACCTTGACGATACCATCCTGTAGGTTGCCTCACCCGGTATTGGCAGGGCCGGTAGAGCCTACTACAGTACTCCTTTAGGCTGCCGTGCCCGGTATTGGTAAGGTCGGTAGAACCTTGTCATTCACCATCTTTAAGGTTGCCTTACCCGGTATTGGCAGGGCCGGTAGAGCCTACATTCAGCATTCCATTGGGCTGCCTTGCCCGGTATTGGTAAGGCCGGTAGAACCGGTATACGTCATCTCACGGTTGCCTTACCCGGTATAGGCAAGGCCGGTAGAGCCTGTCATTAAAACTGTCACTTGGGTTGCCTTGCCCGGTATTTAGGCAAGGCCAGTAGAACCTCTTGTATGTCCTATTACTGTTGTATTGTTATGTATGTCTACCCTACGGGGACTGCCTTTAACTTTTAATAAAGTTATTTTACCAAACCTTAAGTCTGAGAGTCTTCGTAAACAGTGACATAGGCTTATAGCTCAGCAACTCTTTTTACAGAAACAATGGCCAAAGGAAAAGCCATTTTAAGCAAGGGAACCAATGAAAGAGGTTCAAAGGGAAGTCTCTGAAGACCAAGTTAAGGTCCCACGGAGGAACGGGATCTCTAAAAGAGGGGAAAGCATGAACAACCCTTGAACAAAAGGTCAACATCTGGTAAGAGAGCAACAGGCTTATGGAAGAGAACAGAATGAGCGGAGATCTGTACATTGATGGAATTCAGACTGAGACCTTTGTTCACATCATCTTGCAAGAAAGCCAAAATCACAGGAAGGTTGATGGACTGAGGAGAAATGTCCTTATCAGTGCACCACTGGTAAAAAATGGACCAGATCCTATGATATGCTTTGGAAGAAATGAGTTTCCTCTCTTGGATCACGATGGATATGACAATCAGAGAAACCAGTCAAGATCATGGCTTATAGAGCCATGTCGCCAAGGCTAGCCTTCCCACCTGTTCGTAACACTGGGGCCCTGCATCAGAAGATCTGGTCTTAAGGGAAGGCAAATGGTTCCTTGATGGAAAGGTTAAGCAGATCTGCAAACCAGGCCCAATGGGACACAAAAGGTGCAATCAAGATGACTAGAGTATTCTCTATCTTGATCTTCCTGAGTACCCTAGGAATCAAAGGCAATAGAGAAAACATGAAGGCTAAGATCCATAGGATGGTCATTGTGACCATCACAAAGGCTAAAGAATATTTGCCTTGGTGCAGAATAAAGAAAACTGGTTTTCAAATGATGCCATCAGGTCCACTGAAGGGAGGCTCCAGGGGTGAATTCCATTCAAATACCTCCAGGTTGAGTTCCAGGTTTTCTGGATCCAGATCTTAATGACTTCCCTCCTTGAGGGTTAATGCATGTGACTACTATCACATTGTTGGACTGGATCCTCACTGGGGTTCCCATCAATACCTGGGACCAGTGAAGGAGTGCTAGATGAATGGCTCAATTTCCAGGATATTTATTGGCAAGAGACTCTCCTTCCTTGTCCAGAAGCCTTGAGGTGTCAAACTGATCCAGCATTTTAAAAAGGGGTGTCCCAGTGTCAGATGAGGGCGATGAAGCCACCAGAGCAGGTCTTCTATGGGGACAGAGACCAGGTGTGAGCCAGATAGGAAAGTGGTCTTGCTTATATGCACTCACCAGATCTCCAATATCAAATCAGCCTTCAATTAATAAGAAGACATACAAGACATAAGCTCTTTTGGATCGAACATGGAAGAGGGCTGTCTTGACCAGCTCCTGAGGCTATCCAGCTGAAGCTCTCTTGTGTGGAACCGAGCATAGGGAACCTCCTCCAGGGTGAGAACCAAATATCCCAGGACTCTTGGGATGAAAGATTGGGTAGTCTTTCTTTCATCTCTGGAAGATGTCTGAGATCTCTGATGTGGGGTCTGCCTTAATAGACACCTGAAAGGTCTCCAACATCCCTCTGATGAGCCCCTCAGCTGAGGTGTAAGGGTCAGCCTGATAGAGACTCCCAAAGGACAAGAAAGAATCCATATCCTCTTCCCCTCTATCTCCTCATCAGAGGACTCCCCAAGCAGCTGAAAGTGACCCCTGAACACAATCAGTTTGTTTAAGAGAGGGGTCATGGGTCATCATGCGTGGAGAAGCCCATGGATGGATGAAAGAATGGATGCAACAGAGGACATCAGAGTACTAACCCAAGCTGGCTCTTGTTCAGAGCTGGAGGGCCCCTGAGGGGTAGTAGGGGCCAAAGTAGAGGAGGGACATAGGGTATAAGAATATTCCTTTGGAAGCCCAGGGTGATATAAGGAACAATGAGATAAAGGAGTTAAGGGCGCCCCTGAATCTTTAGGTATGGGTTACCCCATGGTCCTTTGGGATCAGACATGTCCAGTGAACAAACTAGGACAAAATACTCCGAAGCTATAATAAAAACAAAAACAAAAAAAAAAAAAAAAAAAGAGGTAATTGACTGAAAGGAGTTAAATTGGCAAAGAGAGAAAAGGTGAGTCAGCCTCTGTGTTGCATAAGTAATGGTGGAGTATGATGGTAGCCAAACTGCCACCCATGCAAGACCAGGAAACAGTAATGGGGGGTGTATAACAGGAACCCAAGACGCTGGGAAGTCCTGGGCCGTCGTAACCAGGTTCTCTCTGTAGAGGTCGGCTGGAAAACGTTGAACGTCTTGCTCGAACCGTGGAACTGAAGCGTTGAATACCCCGAATGACCAGGGGACCAGCTGAGGCGGCTCTCTTCGAGGCAGTCACCCCCCGAGGTTCGACACCGCGGCGAACAAGTCGTGCTGGTCAGACATAGCAGAATGGAAGCATATGTGATCGATGCTGAGTGGTGATCGCAGGATGAGTGGGTCGGCGTCGCAAGCTCCAGAAGGCAGGCAGTGAATTAGCTTGATTGCCCTTGAACACACCTTTATTGCCAGAAAGCACACTTTTACACACAAGTTACACAAAAGAACAATGAAGTGGGTGGGGCCAAATACGATAAGGGCTGAAGTTACTCTAGGGTCAATGGGCAGGGGACCTACCATACTAGATAGAATCTGACTGGTCGCTTCTCAGGACTTATTCTGAGTAGGGTGGAGCATGGGACACAAAGGGCCAGACTTGATTGAGTTATTACCCAGTGGGGGGCACAGTTCCCAATGAGTCCCAATACACATCTTGTCGGACAAAAGCAGTGGCCCAAGAGCCGTTACTACTAGTTCAAAATAGCCCAACTTTTTTTCAACCAACTGTAAGTCCCCTCTTGTCCGTTCATCCAATCCTGTTGATGAATGTCGTGGTCGTATGACACCGTGTCGACCATTCCTGCCATCCCGGGATCCTCCGACCTATGCTGGGTTTATAACAATCGAACAACCGGAGGACCTCCTTCTGGGGTTTCGAATATTGGTCGTACAATCCCTACTCGCCATAAGGGCGAATACCTGCCCCCACAGTCCATAGTTTAACTCCATAGTCCCAGTAACAGCCTATGGCCCTTTATAGGGTGGGTCTGGGAAATGTAGTTTTGCAGTGTATTGGTCATACTAAGCAAAAGGGGCTGCCCAGCCACGAAAAATGGTGAAACCAAGTTCTCTGAATGGGTTCCATGCCAACCATGCAAGAGTATGGTCACGGGTTACGTTTGCGCTCACTCTGCCCCTTGTGCCACAAGTGGTTGCAGAGATATGTTCCATACAAGAGTTCACATTTATCTCTTTAAAAGGGGCCACATACCTAACACTGAGGAAAAAAGAAACAAAGGTAAAATGTCCCCAAAATACTTGAAATGTCTCTATAATCAAGCTTATTGGCACTGAAGAGAGGTTAAGGTACATTTAAACTTTAGACCATTTAAAAAACAGCAGCAGCCCCAAAAATAACATAGGATCAAACAAGAGCATATCATGTCAAATGATTGAGTGCAAAATAGGCAAGGGCTCCACTGAAAGTGGGGGCTAAGGTAATGGGACATAAGTAGACAGGACCATGGTACTCAAATGGTTACCTTATCAATCTAATTTCTTCAGGCTCCCATTGTAAATTGCAGATCTTCATAGAAATTTAGCCATTAGGCAGACATGTCATAAAATCAGCCTCCACAGGCAAATGGTCTAGAAACACACCTGCGAACTGGGCAATCCAACTCCAGGGACACCAGTTAATGGAACTGCACCTAATGGGGGATTATACAGCCCCATATCTAAGGTGAAAATAAAAGGTGGACATAAATTCTATGAGCAGTGCCGGCTTTCTCCTCTTACTTGAGAGGTTACATGAATCAGGGAAGGGTGTGTGGTTTAAGCTGGAGTAGCGGAGCGTAAACCCCATGGTTTCTGTATTCCATATATGACTTAAGAGAAAAACCCAAAGTGCTCTCTGTGAGAAGAAGTACACCTGAGAAGATGGTCACTGAATAATAAACTGGTGCCAAAATATTAGCAAAGAAACAGGTTGCACTTTGCACTTATTCTCACATGTTCAGCCTAATAGTACCATCCAGGAGGAAAAAGGTATACGTACATGTTAATGCAGTTATCAGAATGGATCAAGAAAAAATTGGTGGAGGAAGTAGAACACGAGAACATTTTTTTGAGAATACCGGCATCTAAAGAAAAAGTGTGATGACCAGTATACTAATGATACCCAAATCTAGATCTCTTTCCAGGGTTTCTCAGTGACTGCCATGATGGTGCTGACCGATTGGCTGATTTTGACACATGGCTGGAGTCCAACTGATCAAGATTGAACCCAGGCAAGACTGAGGTGATTATGCTAGGCTCAAGGAGGAGACTTAAGTAGGGACCAGTGGAGGTTCTACTCTCATTGATTAATGGGGCAAGTCATCTGCTTGCCCCAGTAGTTTGTGACCTCTTTGACCATAGCCTGAACATGAGAGTTCTGGTAAGGCCACAGTAAAAGCTGTATTTCATTACCTGATAATTATCTGGGGTTTATGTTCTTTGGTCTCCTGTAGAGACCTCAAATTGTTAATTCATGTTTTTGTGTCAGCACAGATGGAGTGTGGGAATACTCTCTATGCAGACCATCCCTTGTGCCTTATGAGAAGAATTCAAATGGCACAGAATGCAGCCATGTAATTAGAGATGCATCTCTAAATTTGAACGTATTGCACTCATCCTGCACGAGTTGCCTTAGTCTTTCATGTAAGGTAGAAGTTCGCCATTATAGTTTATAAGGCTTTGCATAGCATTCGGCCTCAGTATTTGCAGTCTCTGCTTAAATGTCCCTTAATTCTAGTTTATGATCCTTAGAGGTTGTCCTGTTAGTCGAGCCAAAAATCAGCCATTCAACTGGCAGGGCATTCTCGAGCATTGCGCCTATTTACTGAAACTCCCTGCTACTAGGTTTGTGAAATATTTTGATGCCCCCTAAAGTAGTGTATTTTACTATACATTTTGCCACACAGGTTTATAAAAGATGTGTAGAGCAATGGTGCTCTGCGCACAGATACACAATAGTGTAGTAAGAAATATAATACATGTGTAAGGTCATGAAGTCAATTATAATAGAACACGTAAGCCAGTAAGATATATTTAAGGCCATGGAACCATTCCTGATAACAGAACCCATATAGGGCACTTATATACGAGAGTTGGACACATAAAATAAAAAAGTGTTGGAGATTATTTAAATACAATTTTCCCACAAGGAAAACCGATTTGCCTAAGGGGTAAACTAGGGCTAGGGAGTGTGAGAAGTTGATTTCTTTAGATCATTAAGTGCCTGCTCTTGGTGTATGGATGCATACCCACTGTCCTTGCGTTCACCTCGGGAAGCCAGAGAAAGGGGTCCCCATCTCAATAAAGGGTTAGAGAGTAATTATCATGCTATGACTGCCCTCTTGGTAAGTTGCTAGTGAACACAGACAAGCTGAGGAATCCTGGGCTGCACTGTACAGCTTGGCAGATGAGAAAGAGAACCAACAGGGAGTCAGGAAAATGCCCCTGAAGCGGTCAGACTCATCTCATGTAAGACAATGAAGCTTGCAGTTCTGTCTTATGGAGTGCTACCATAGAATGCAAGTGTTTTCAGAATGGATACCAGCAGCCTATGCGGACCTAAGCCCCCTGTCAGCAGGATCCGTTTTTTTGTTGTTTTTTTATAAATAGAAAAAGTTTCCAGTAGGAGAAAAAGGATAATGAATCATAAGGAAAAAATGGAAAACTGGAGGAATTCTGGAGCAAACGTAACAAATCTACATTTCCAAATTTCCTTCTGATACACATGGGAATGCAAAAGAACTCTCCAGAGTACTGCTTTATGATGTTCTGTGCATTCAAGGCGTTAACTGCCCTCCCTTTAAATTGATGAACATGTTTATTGGTTTCCCATTTCGCAGACGGATTGTCCCAGAATTACTTAACTTTTGTCTTTATACATATGAACCAAAATTTGCCAAACCCAGTGTTATCAGAAGGCTTTGAAGCAGAGAAGCATGAATGGATATTGTTTTTCAGTGCGTGCATTTGAAGTGTTGCAAAACGCACTAGTCCTGACAAGCTTTCTTTAACTCACTTTTTATTTTGTCCACAGCTTTGATGTACTGGGCACGCATTTCTTCTAAAGCATTTCCTCTACAGAGCGCACAGCCATTTTCAATACCCTCTTCTGGCTGAAATCTAAAATTGCAAGAGTGAAAAATAAGAATTGAGAGGTTAAATGAGAAATAACACCTCACATTAATAATCCTAACTTGCTTGCTATGGCCAGAAAATTGTAATGGTCCCAGTGAATTTTGCCCAGGCATCTTTGTTCTAGGGATAACATCTTCAAGCAGGCCTGATGTTATGTGCATGGAGGGGACATAACAGTTGCTGGCAGTTTTTTTTCAAACTGACACAGTGCTAACAATGCTTTGAAGACCACTCTGGTCCTAAAACGGTTACGATTACCATGTGCAGTTATGAGCGTCTGCAGTCCTATTAGCAATGGTCATGTCCAAGGCTGACTGAAGATGTTATCTCTTGAACCAAGGAGCAATAGCATAATTTATAGGTGCCATTAGCATTTTCTGGTGATAGTAAGTGATAAGCAGGGGGCTATTACTAAGAGTTGTAAGTTCTTCTTAAAACATGAAATAGTTCTGAATACCAGGAACAATTATAATAATGAAAATGAACATCACCTCCATAACAGTTATATTTATATAGCCATTTCAACAACAGATGTCCAAAACACTGTAAAGCTATGTGCTGGACAAACCCAGTGGCATTCAAGAGGGTTAAAGAGTTACCATTTCAATTACCTTTGTGGAGATTTGGAAGCTTTCATTTCTTCAAGTTTTTTGTGCAACTCTTTGTTTTGTTTTCTTAACGTTTCTGCGCTGGCATCCATTTCTGATGGGGAAAAAATAAACAGCATTGACAGGTAAACTGTGTGCTACTATATTAATGTTAACCGTTTAACCCCTTAAGGATATAGCACACCACTCTGTTTTTGCCTTAACGACCGGTGACTGTCATAGCATGTCATGTACATTTTACTCACAGCGCTCCTCCGGGAGTGCTGCAAGTAAAAACGGGGTCTCAAATTGACCACTCCAACACTGGAGCAGTCTCAGACCCCAATGTTGCACGTGGTACGAGAAAAAGGTCACTTGTACAGTGCAAAGCAATGAGTTGCACATGACAATTACAGCCATTAGAAACTGTGGTTGTGTTTTTTAAGTTTTGATTTTGATTGGTTGCTTACACCCTATACATTAGAATATACATTTGGGGGAAAATAATTAGGAACCTTATTGTGTCCCTATGTTTACATATTTTTAACCTATTATTATTTGCCACTTATGATTCTGGCACCTAGGAAGCAAGAAACTATCAGTTTGCAAGGTAACAGTTAATATATAGTTGCCCTATGTATATATTTTTACAACATGGAGGATCAGCTTGCTTACTACAAATGATATTAGTGGAAGCTGGACACGAACACAGACAGGTAAATCTGTCTGCTTGAATTGCTGCTAAGGAACATAAGCCCACTTAGCAGCCACTTCTAAATGCGAGTGCCCATTTTTATAATTTGATTTATATTGTAGCCTAGCAATAAGGCACTTTTGATGCCCCTTTTGTGTGTTTTTATCTTGCATATTGTGGCTATGGTGGAGCTTTTGAGGGAGTAGCTGGACTAACTACTTGGAGAGAGATCCTCGAGTCTTCTGAGAGCAGCAGCAAACAATCCCCTATATCATCGAGTTGGAGTGCATGTATATGTGATTCCAGCCACTATTCATGTGAGTGAAGTCCCTTTGGAGATGGCGAGGGGATCCATTTTTTTATACTACAGATATTGCACTAGGAGCATCTTCTTTCTTTTTGTGTTTTTTCTTAGTCCTGGTGTATCAACAGGGAAGAAGAAAGGAGGACTGAAAGGAGACATCCAGTGGTCCTCTGGTGCATCTATGCTGCATTTATTGGTGCTGCAAGATGCAGCTCCCCATAGACCCTCTGTATCATGTCCCAACAAAGCATGTCTTTGGGGATTGCACACGCAACCCGGGAGTCTATGGCTACGAGTGAAACTTATGTGTTATATTCCAGTGGTGGGGGGGTCTGAATGGATAAAAGGAGCTGTTTTGGGGCTGCACAGACTTTTTTTTTTTTTGTTTTTACAAGTATGCTCCCACTGGAGAAAATTAGTAACACATGATCACTGTACTTTAATTATAAAAGATGGAGATTTACATATGGAAACTATGGGCCCAAAAGTTGCAACACTTTTGTTCCTATATCACTCAGTTAAGGAGCACTGGACCAATATGCATGAGGGGCCCTTATAAAGGCAACCATTAAGGGCCCAGTGTTCAAAAGGAAACAAGTTATTCTGAGGCAAACCAACAGCACCAGGGCAGACAATTCCCCCAAATTCCCTTTGATGTAAAGCAATGAGATGGAGACCTCTCTAGCATTAAGAGGTTAAAAGCTCCATTTAATCAAAGGGCATTTGTATTCTCCCCTGTAGGGCATTTGGTTTGCTCCAAAATAACTCCAGTTTTCATTTGAACATAGAGCCCTTAATAGAAGTACACAAACTAAAGAACTCAAAACTGGACCATTACTCTACCTACACAAAATGTCAGACAAGGGCTTCTTATACGAACCTTTAAATTGCTCCGCTTTGAGCTTTTGGTCTTTGACAGCTTGTTGAAGATGACGACATGCTTTGTCCAGCTTGTTCCGCAGTTCATGACACTCTTTCTTTGACTTCTCTAGCTGCTGAACCCAGTGTTCGCAGCAAGGATATGTACAGTTGTCATCTTTACATTTAACGTTTGTATCTATAAAGGCAAAGGTTGTAAGTGAACAGCATTTTTTTTTTTTTTAAGAAAAGTCCATACAAAACCCACAATGGACTTAAGTCTAGCAAGTTAATTCCATGTTTTGTTCAAATTTGATGCGAAACAGATCATAGGTTCTTCAAAGCCATGATTTTTTTTTTTTTTACATCTGCCATTGACACAAACATTTCCTCATGTTGCATTTAGTACACAGATTGTTGGCAAAGCACACATAAACAAAGAAATTATGTACATATAAAATCACAGCTCTGTGAAATGATACCACTGGGATAACTTTCCTGAACAAAGATTTTCCATCCAATAACATCACTTCCTGTCTATACAGTAAATATATACATATATACATACACACACACACACACACACACACACACACACACACACACACACACACACACACACACACACACACACACACACACACACACACACACACACACACACACACACACACACACACACACACACCACTCCCATGGGTCAATGCCTTACAGTAGTGGGAGTGTTTGCCTGTGTCAGTGAAACCAAGGACCATGCCTTTATGAACATAATAGCCTTGCAGGGTCACCCAAGGTGGACAGATCAAAGCTAAGACACCATACTAAATTGATCCAAAATCTGCCAACCCTCACTGGACCAAAGTGACAGATTATGGTCAATTAATCAGCAAGGCTTCACAACAAGAACAATGGCCCTCATTCCCCGAATGGAACCTCATATGGCAGCAGGAAGACCAGCTCAGTGGTAGATGGCAATCAGAATTACCAGGTTCTAGCAAGCTGCCTTTGGTCTTCAGACAATGGAATGCTTAACACTGGCTCTACGAGTATGGTTTCATGCTTGGATGAACTAGTACAAGAACTAAATAACACCAACTGGGACATTATTGGCTTATGCGAGACATGTGGAAAAAAAAAATAAAAAAAAAATGAAGATTTAGTCAAATTAGAGAATGGACACTGGCTATACTATAAAGGAACAAATGATGGATGACGTGGCGGAATCAGATTCTTGATTAACAGAAGACAGACTCATAAGAATAGGATTTTACTGTTCTGCTTACCTGTTAAATCCTTTTCTCTATACCACATGGAACACAGGTACCATGGGGTTGGGTCCCTCTTTGGAGGGAAGGACACATCTCAAAAAGATAATCTTGTGGGTGAAGACTCCCAACCATTCCTCCAGCTCAACTGCTTCTATCAGTTATGAGGTGATCGAAACCAGACCAAAAGGAAAGCAAGAGAAGGAGGAGGAAGCTACTGTGAGAATAAATACTCTAAACAAGGACTCCCACGTCCAGACAGACGAGACCAAAAGAGGTCCCTATGGACATGAAACACACATGTCAATGGACATGAAACACACACAGCACACAAGAAACAAGACCCAGCAGGGATCAAAAAGCTGAACAGTAAGGCACAAGAAAAAGCAGGTCCCCAGACAGCCAGAACCACCTGAAGGACCTTCCAGCAAAAGCTGGCTTCAACTGAAGCCATAACATCCACTCAATAGTGTTTAGCAAAGGTATGCAGGGAGGACCAAGTTGCTGCCTTGCACAACTGCTCAGCCAAGGCCTGATTCTTGTAGACCCAGGACATCAGTGGAGAAACCCTTCTTCCCCTCAACATGTGGGCTTCAACAGCCATGCCGGCAAAGCCAACTTTTCCCACATCCTCTTTCTAAAGGTAACCCTAGAGAAGGAGGCATGGCCTGGGAGGAAACTGGGGCAGATCCTGAATGGAGAGACTCCCCAGGTCCACAAACCATGCTCTACTAGTTCAATAACGGAGCGACTAGAATCACAGTTGTGCCATACATCCTGATCTTCCTGAGCCCCCCTGGGAATGAGAGGAATTGGAGGAAAGACATAAGCGAGGTGGAAGTTCCATGGAACTGACATTGCATTCATTGCAAATGCTAGAGGGTCCCCCTTGCGGGAATAGAAGGCTGGAACCTTCCTGTTTTTCCTCGTGGCCACTAGGTCTATTGTTGGCAACCCCCACTTTTGGACAGAGTCAGGTAGAATGGTAGGGATTCTGCCCAACCAGAATTCACCTCACTTCGTACCATGTGGCGCCACCTCATGTTCCCCCTGAAGTTGATGTAAGACAAGGCGGTGGTGTTGTCCGACTGGATTTGCACTGGATGTCCCTTCAATTGAAAGGCCCAGTACACAAGGGTGAGATGGATTGCTCAGAGTCCCACAACATGATGGACTGAAGAGACTTTCGCAGTCCACCAGCACTGGACCCTCAGATGGCCCAGAACCACACCCCAGCCGCTCAGGCTGGCATCCGTCGTGACCAGAGTCCATTCCAGGATCACAAAAGATTTCCCCTGTTCCAGGTAGCGCCTGAGCAACCACCACTGCAGGTCCCTTCTGGCCTCCGGTGAAAAGGAGATCTGCAGCTCCAGAAGCTCTGGGTTCCCAGACCAATTCTGGATGACATGTCTCTGGAGCTCCCTGGTGTGCACCCGAGAGTATGGCACCACCTCTAGTGTAGACACTAGTTTGCCCAGAACTCTTATGTACTCTCTGACTGTGGCAGAGGGCCCCTCCAGGGCCAGAGACACCTCCTGCATAACCTGCAGGCTCTTGTCCTCTGGGAGGAAAACTTTCCCTAGGCGAGTGTTGAAACACCAGCTCCAGGGATAGCACTGGAGATTATTTCAACATGTTCAATACACACCCATGGTGGACCAGGAGATGAGCACAGTCTTGGACCTGCTGGGCCAAAAATTTCTCTGGTAGAAGCCTTGAACAAAAGGTCAGCCAGATAGGGTGCCATAGAAATGATTGAATATATTTTTTGGTGTCATAGAAATGCCCCAGGTGTGACTGAAGTTCGCCAAGGCCCCCATGGCTGGTAAACACCATAGGAGGAGAAGCCAGGCCAAATGGTAAAGCAATGAACTGGTAGTGCTCCGAGCCATAGGCCAAATGCAGATAGCTTTGGGGTGTCAGGGTCGACAGGGATGTGTAGGTACTCATCCTGAAGGTCTAGCGATGCCAGATACAAGGATTCCATCTTGAAGTGTGCAGTCTCCACATACTTGTTAAGATATTTGAGGTCCAAAATGGGAGGACATCCGCCATCCTTTTTTGTTCCAACCTGTTTTGTTATTCCAAGGGGTTAAGGGAAGGGGTTAACTATCCCAAATGCAGCCATCTTTACTCCATAATCCATAAATAAATAGCTAACAAAATCAAAAAACTAAAGATGGCTACACATAGAAGCCAAATGTTTGCATTGAGGCTTGAAGATGGCACAACAGCAAAAACTCAACAAATATTAAAACAAGCGGAAGAATTTAATTCAGATCTTTAGAAGGATGAAGGACAACAACTGAATGAAGTGCCAGGGGCTGAAGCTGTTCCAGACGTCTTGGATGAAGAAGTAGACGCTGCAATAAACTCAGTGAAGAAAGGCAAAGCAACTGGTCCTGATAATGCTACTTTTGAAAATTTAAAGACGGAGGTCACCCCAGTTTCAAAAACTATTTTCAAAATGCCTACTGTTCAGCAAAGTGCCTGAAACATGGAAAAATGCAGAAGTAATCCTACCGCACAAAAAAAGTTCATAAGGCGGATCTAAAAATCTACAGACCAATAAACATATTGCCAGTGGTCTGCAAGGTTTTCACAAACCAACTATCAAGCAGAATGGACAATTCGGGACACAAAACTAACTCTCTAGCAGGATGTTGTGTCTCACATGCACTAAGCGAAAACAATTTATTGGTACATACCATTTTGTAGCACATACATCCTCTCTTTCATTGATTAGGGACAAAGAAACCTGGGAGGCATATAAACGTGGTCCTAAAAAGTCACCAGAGGGTGTAAAAATTCTTGGAACTACCACTAGGGAAAAAGGCTCACACATAGAACATACACTTGCTATATTGTATCCTTAATCCAGGAAAGGAGAGAAGTATTTAGAAGGACTGGGAATGATGCACATAGTGTCAAAGGCACCAAACCACATGCAAAGAACTGCCCTGTCAGAAAAATCACAAAAGGCGACTTACATGACAAAACATGTAATTGGCATACAGAAGGGACAGTCTTCAAAGTAAATCAACAAAGGCAACTGTCTCAAGAGGTTCAAAGAGTTGCTTCTGAAAAACCTCCTTCTGAAGAACCACAGGAACAAAGTTCAGGTCCCGTGGTAGTGCATGAAGTCTAAAGATTGGAGTGAGAGTACCACATTTGCATGCTATTAAGCATCATGATACTTAACCAATTTGTATGCAGTATGCACAGGAGCCACGTACGCACAGGAGCTACATCGTGGACATTTTGATTCGCAAAACGCCTAACACATGGGAGCAAATACTCTTCAAATGTGCATTTTGCCTAAAATATCCATCAAAATTGAATCCGATGTGGCTTATTTTGCAATCAGTATCAATATTTGTAACTTTACAGATAATTGCAGAGTTGATAAATATGTTTAATACTTTTCTAACCAGTTCCAGTTGTTTCAAAATGTTATTCAGCTTAGTTACAGAAATATAACTGAATTATAATCTTGCCTAGAATGTTTGGCAGTTTTAACTCATTAAGAACTCCAAGGAATGTGCACACTTCTCAGGCCCTTAAAGTGAAAATCATGTGTGTTGGATTTTTCTACTTGTCCAACACATCTTTATTGGTGTATGAATAATCAATTCCTTAAGTTCCTGTGATTTTATTATAATATTATATTAATATATATATATATATATATATATATATATATATATATATATATATATATATATACACATATATACATACACACACACACACACACACACACACACACACACACACAGCTCAAAATTTCTACTCACCACTAGCCAATGGAGAGTGAAAATTTAGCCCTGGCGAGTAGAAATTCAGCCCTGGTGGTTATGTTTTGGCTTGCAGCGGTGAGTTTTCAGGTCTGGCTAGTAGCAAAGGACTTAAAATTATAAGCCCTCTATAAATAAATAAATAATTAATTATATATATTATATATATTTGAATCTACAAATATAATCAGGCCTGGGCTTACCAAAGTGAGACAGCACACAGTGGCATAGGTTCAATCTTTTAAAAGATAAACAATGCTTCACAGAGCCGAACATTTTCAGTGCCTTACAGGACCTTCATCAGGGCAAACCGTGAATGGAACACAACACAAGTTTAAATACCTTTAGAGCAACAAACCACCCCCAGCGTCCAAGGCACCCGCCAGACACGCTCCCAATGTATGCAACGTACACCGGAAAACCGGTGAATGACGTCACCACCTGGAGGTGGATCCAGGGGCAGCAAAGGAGGCATGAAGAAGAAAAACTAACAAAAATTAGAAAAAGAAAAATAATGTAATAAAAAAACTCAAAAAATCCCCTATTGCGCAAAAGGAAAATATATAAAATAAAATATATACACACATTAGCATAACAAATACAGATCTGTACTATATATACAAACATCAAAGTATCAGTCAAGATCAAGACTACTACTGTGTCACACAGTCACAAAAACGCAACAATGTGCCACAGTGTAGTAGAAGGAAACCTGCTTGCACATCCACTGACTGCGGTAAGCTTCACAATGCAATGGAGACCCACAGGGGTAACGTATGGCAAAGACAAAAGAACGGATACTCATGGGAAACAATGTAAACAAAATGTATGTAACCAAAATCAAAAATGACGGACTATCTCAGAACGGCATCACCTGGTGCTGTGCGATGCGGATGAGACCCATTCTGCTCACACAGCATCATAATGATAAAGACTATAAAACCTGCATCCCGGAATAAACATCTATTTGACACTGAACATATTAAATGACACTGCTGGCTGAAGGCAATATCACGTTATAATTGTGTAATGAAAATAAAGACTAAAACAAATAAAGCTGGAAAACTAAATCCCACAGGTATATGTGAGAGAAAGAGACATCAAATCCACAATTCGCGAACGTCAAATATTCCTCCAAAGCCCCTAAAAAATATTGCAGACCTCTCGGAGAACAAACATGTATGCAGAGTCCGGGTCCTTAATCATAATGTCATGCACAGTGTCCGAATTCAATATTATTGTAGAGAAACGTCCTGCTGATAATGTCTTACCATGCGGATATCACCTTGAGGCACTGCAATTGTCTATGAATAAGATCATGTAAATGAAACAGTGCCCATCACAATAAACTTAGAGTACAGATACATGACCACATAATTGCTGGTCCACCACAGACATCCAGTTAGTACATATGCCATAAATACTTAGCAGCATAGTTTATGGACATCCTATGATACATAAAGAAACAAAGATCCAGTTGGTTTATGTTTTCATATAAATCCATAAGTGAATATGCTGCACCCCTCATATCATTAGTGGCTGGGTGTAGCATTCAGTGGATCATACCACATGAGTGCCACCATCAAGTGCTGCCACAGTCTCCACAGTAATAACATTAGCTAATATTTGCCTGATGGGCGCATGCACAAGATGGAGAATCAGTGAGGAAAAAATATGGAATTTGACCTCCAAGTCACCAAATGTGGCACTCCACAAGTGGAGTGCATTTAGCAGGTGATACCACCACTGTCTTACCAGTATTACAGAAAGGAACAGAGCTGTAATTCAGGATTTAAACCTTTGGGATGTAAGGTATTAAAGGCATATATTAGTCTCGCCTCCATCTGTAGAAAAAGCTGGCCACGATTTCCACCTCGAGTGGGGGGATGTACTTGTAAAACGGGCATGAATTTAAAGTCAGTCAGACAATGTTGTGATTCATAGAAATGTCGAGCCACAGGTTGTCGTACATTATTACTTGCATCTAGAGTGCCTTCCTAACTTATGATTATTAATTCTTTCCTTAATCACTGTCGTCTTACCCACATAGTAAAAGGCCACAGGGGCAAACAATTATATAGACTACAAACTTGCTCTCACAGTTCATAAAGTCCTTAACTGGGATCAATTTCTTTGTGTGCGGATGACTATAGTTTTTACCAACAAGTAGATTCCCACAGTTGGTACAGCCCTTACATTTGTAGACCCCAACGGGGCCACAGCCATTCTTTGTCCCGAACATACTTATCTACAGGGTTGGCTTGAACAAGTCTATCTTTGAGGTTTCTTCCTCTAAGGAAGCAGAACAGTGGGGGATTCTAGACAAATTGATCCAAACCTACATCACCTGCAAGGATGGGCCAATCGTCCAGAATCACCTGCTTAATTGTGGGGGATGCCGTGGTGTAAGTGGTTTGAATACATAAACAATCAGCCTTCTTGTCACAGACTGTAGTCTCATTAGAGGAGAACACTGTTACTCTATCGATTGAGCAAGCTTTCATCTTAGCTTTTTCTACTACATCTCTGTCATAGCCCCTCTGAATGAATTTTTCACCCATCACCTGCAGACCTTCTACTCTAATAGTGGGGTACAATGTATTGCGAATGACCCTCAACATTTGAGAACAAGGTAAACCTTTCTTTAAAGGGACAGTAATGTCCCATAAAAAATATTTAGATTTAGGTAGATATTGAAAAATAAACTATTTGCAACAAACCCTCTCTCTCTCAAACTGCTATGGTTTGAGAGATATAGGGATTCAGTGTTCCCCACTCCCTCCCCTTCTGATGTCAGCTGTAAAGCTGTCAGCAGGAGAATAGAGTTGTACGACTTGAGGAGCATCTGCAGCAGTGCTGAAATCACGGTACTTAAAAAGAATTAATTCACTGGAACTGTCTAAGTGTGCCTGGTTTGCAAGCACACTTGGTAGACCTTTCCAATTAATTCATGCTTTTTAAGTACCGCGATTTCGGCTCTGCTGATCTGATGCTGACAGCAGGAGCAGGGGAGGGAGGGGGGAACTTTGAATCCCTAGATCTCTCAAACTGTAGCGGATTGTGAGATATGGTTTGTTGCAAATAGTTTATTTTTTCAATATCTATCTAAATATTTTGGGGGGGCATTACTGACCCTTTAATGGAACAGGGTGATGACTCTTTGCATGTAGGAGGGTGTTACGATCAGTAGGTTTATTAAAAATCTTACTTTTTATAACACCATCTTCCACAGACAGTCATGTAAAATGCATTGTAGAATCAATGTTATAAAGGTACTCAAATTTTCTGAGTTCTGCTCTCACCTCTTCATATCAGAAACACATCATCGATATATCGCTTGTAGAACAATATATTCTCCCTATGTTGGCTAGAAATGATGTGCATTTGTTCGTAGTGGTCCACGAACAACAATGCAAATAAGGGGGTCATATTCAACACCATTGCCGTCCCATGAAGTTGGAGATAAAAGGAATTCTCAAACTTAAGGTAGTTATTTTTTAAAATAAAATCAACCAAAGCAGAAAATAGTGAATAAGTGGCCCAACATATGCCTCATGAGATTCAAGTGCCACTCATATTGCCCGTTCACCAAGATCATGAGAGATATTGGTGTACAATGATGAACAAGTAATTTAGTGATGAAATCTGTTGAACTTTGTATCTTCACTACATAGTCCTGTAGATAGAAATCCAGGAACTGTGAAAGGGGCTGACGTAGCAAGCCCCAGCTGGATCTTCGGTATCATATATAGAACAGGAAACTTTGGATAATGTTGAGTCAGGAAATCTTTAGTCTCAATATTTATCCAACGATTGCTGAATCCCATTTGTATCACTGAATCAATTTATTGTTTATACAATAAGGTTGGATTATGATCCAGTCTCTTGTAGCACCTCCCATCACCCAACTGGCTCAGTGCTTCCTCCTTATAATACTTTCAGTCAAGGCAACGATGCATCCACCCTTGTCAGCCTGCTTGATAATAATAGATTTATCATTAGCCAATGCCTTAATGGCTTTTTCTTCTTGTGTAGTAAGATTGTGAAAACTAGTAGGAACATTATGTACTATTCCCCTAGATTCACTAGAAACAAGGCCAGAAAATGTGTCAACAATTGTTGCCACAGTTGGGGTCAAATGTACTTCTTTTTTTTTTTTTTTTTTTTTTTTTAAAAGGACAGTCAGTAGTATTAGATTTATTATTCCTAAAAAATCTTTAAGTTTAAGTTGTCAGTGTAATTTGTAGAGATCAATTTCCCATTGAAAGGGGTCTTGATTGATGGTAGAAAAATAACAATCCTTTACTCAAAACGGTCATTGATCTGATAGATTATACACCGTGATTTCGCTTGTTGTCGAAGAACCATGGGAATTGGTGGTGTGCTTTCTTTCCCCTCTCCTTGTTTTTCTTTTGAAGATTTTGTTTTGGTTTTTCTGTGTTGTCCTCCTAAAAAAGTTTTCTCTGTGGTATCATAAGATAACTCAGACCGACTGGAGGAATCTACCTCAGAAGAGGAATCAACACCACTCTTAACCACTTAAGGACCAGTGGTGGGTATGTGGTCGTTTAAGCACCAGATAGAGAAGTTCAACGTGCCGCCCCACATGACTGATCACGTGCGCCGGCACAATGAACGAGGGACTGAAAGAGATTGCTCCGGTCATGGAGCAATCAACTTCAGTCCCCAGTATTACTCACCGTGCGCCTACAGGAGCGCGATGAGTAAAAGTATGTGACGTGCCAGGACCGTCACTGATCCTTAAGTGCTGGACCACCGTGACGGTCCTGGCATGTCAATGGTTGCAAAGGGGTTAAATCCCCTGGTTCTTGGTCTCCTATTAGGGAATAGTCTGTCAGTGAGACCTAGGAGCCAAGGGTAGACCCTAAGCTCTTTATGATCTGACTGCACTTGCTTTAATTTTTCTTTTTTAGTACTAGACAGATATTCTTTATATTTAGACACAGCTTTATCAAGTTTTTCAATCAAATCTCCTGTCCGTTCTTTATTGTCAGTCAAACTCAGATCTGTAGGGGCTTAAAAAGAAATAAACAAGAGAGATTATGTTTAAAGCGTGGCTGCTCAAGAAGTGTAACCCCTCCCAACTGAGAGACATGTTTGACACCTGGACACTTGGCTCGATCTAGAGTCAGGAAACTGGAATGTGAGGCGTTTTACTGAAAAGAAATGTGTTTTAAAAGTTGCTCATTCCTTAGTAAACCCCATTTCCTGGTATAACGACTGCACATGAAAACATAATGAAATAATTGCCAGAAACCATAATACAAAGTTTACAGGGTATGGTTTTCCTTTTTTACTTGATAGTTGAACTTTAAAGGGTAAGTTCATATCAAATTATGGCAGTTGATAAAGGAATGAACATTTACCACCGTGCAGTTTCTCCAGATGCATCTTTGTCATTTTGTGCACATTTTCTTTGTTTGTGACAGAAAATCTTTCACCCTCATTTTCAGCCACTTTAAGTTCAGGACTTGCACGGGTTTCTTGATGTTTCTGTAAATAGAGATTTTCAAACAGGGTCACATTTTAGTAAACATACAACATAAGGAATAGTTCTTAAGAAATAAAAAGCATTGCCTCTTCTAGGAATAGAATATTATGCACTCAAGAAAACTGCTGTGAAATAATTTAGGAACAAAAAACCACAAAGCATAAAGCTTCTTAAGCTTTAACCCCCTGGATGATAAGAGGATTTTAGTCTTACCTGTTAAATCCTTTTCTCTTCGTCCATACAGGTTGCTGGTAACTCTGGGTAGGCAATCCGCCCCTTTAAGTAGGCAGACAATTCTAGAATTGTATGCAGGGTGTGGAGCCTACCTTCCCTCCTTGGCTGAAGCTAGCTCCAGAGAGATTTGAAACACAAACTATTGACTAGATAGTGAAGGAAAAGAAGACTCCTGTGAGCATGACCCAAAAAAACCCCACAGTCTGCCACAGGAGAGCCAAGCATGGTCCCTTAACAGGGTGGGAGACCAGTAACCTGTATTAACTAAGAGAAAAGGATTTAACAGGTAAGACTAAAATCTTCTTTTCTCTGTCGTCCAATACAGGTTACTGGTAACTCTGGGATATCCAACCACAGAGTTTCCCAGAGGAGGGAAATAAAGCAAGGACCAGGCGCAAGGCCCCCAAAGTCACCAGAGCAGATAGCCCAACAACAATGAAGTGTCAACGGACTTTGAACAGGGGTAACACCCCAACTGTTACACAGCACATTGAACTAGAGCCAATGGAGCTCAAAAGTGAAGGAAGCAAGAACCGAAGAAAATCCTAGACAGGCAAGACTGCCTCCAGGATTTTCCTCCCAAAGCCGGCGTCAGCCGATGTCAACACATCAACACTGTAGTGCTTCAAAAAGGTGTGCAGAGACGACCAAGTGGCCGCCTTACACAACTGATCAGCAGGGGCCCGATTCTTGTTAGCCCAAGAAGCGCCAATAGACCATGTAGAATGAGCAGTGACCCTGAAAGGGACAGGCTTCTTCCTCAGCTCATAAGCCTTACGAATAGTGGGCTTGATCCAAGAAGCAATAGTCACCTTGGATGCAGGTCTTCCTGCCCTAGGACCCTCAGGAACGATGAACAGCGCGTCTGACTGCCTGATATCTCAAGTTTTATGTGCATTGTACTGAGGCTAACGCACCACATCTAACAAGTGGAGATCCCTCTCCTTGTCAGAGGTGGGGTCACAGCAGAAAGAGGGCACCACAATCTCCTGATTGATGTGAAACTCCGAAACCACCTTTGGGAGAAACTCCTGAGAAGTGCGAAGCACCAACCTTGTCCTTGTGAAACACCAAATAGGGTAGTTTACAAGACGAAGCATGTAACTCTGCGACACGGTAGACAGACATACTCTCCAGGAGAAAGGCCATTTTCCACGTCAAGAGGCGTAGAGGAATAGTAGCCAAAGACTCAAATGGAGGGTGCTGAAGAACGCCCAAAACAAAGTTAAGATCCCAGGGCGGAGCAGAATCTTAAAGGCAGGACAAGCATGAGCAACGCCCTGGAAGAAAACCTTGACATCAGGAAGGATGGCAACGCACCTCTGAAAGAAAACAGAGAGAGCAGACGTCTGAGCCTTAAGGGAACTCAAACTGAGGCCCTTATCTGCACCGTCCTGCAAAAATGCCAGGACCATAGGCAGATCAAATTCCTGGGACAGGTCCTTGTCAGAACACCAAGACAGAAAGGTCGACCAGACATGATCATAGATCTTGGAAGAAACAGGTTTGTAGGCACTGAGCATAGCAGCCACCACTCCAGAAGAAAAACATTTCTTCAATATTGAGAATTCAATTTCCAAGCCGTCAAAGCTAGCTGATAAACATCCTCCTTCCACAGGTAACCCTGTAGAAGAAGATCCGGAGGGCAAGGAAGCTGAAATGGCTCTGCAACTGACAGATCCAGAAGTCCGGAAACCAAGCCTATCAAGGCCAGTATGGCGCAATCAGAATGACTGGACAACGCTCCAGTCGTAATTTCCATAATACCCTCTGCAACATTGGGAGGGGAGGAAAAATGTAAGCCAGAGGAAATAACCAAGGAATGGACATTGCATCCACCGCCAGAGTTAGAGGGTCGCTCCAATGAGAGCAGAACCTCGGAACCTTCCTGTTGTGTCTTGATGCCATCAGGTCAGGAAGACCCCATTTCTGAACAATGAGAGTGAACACCTCTGGGTGCAGCTCTCACTCTCCGCTGTCCACTGTGTGTTGACTGAGGAAGTCCACCATGACGTTGTCTACGCCAGGAATGTGCACTGCAGATATGGCAGGAACGTGTTCTTCTGCCCAAGACACAATAGCCTTGACCTCTAAACTAAGCAGCGAGACTTCTTGTTCCACCCTGCTTGTTGATGTAAGCCACGGCTGTGGCATTGTCGGACTCCACTCGGACTGGACAGTCTTCCAGCAGAGATGTCCAATAACGAAGGGCATGAAATATCGCCCGAAACTCCAATATGTTGATCGGAAGTAGAGATTACTCCTGACCACTGACCCTGAGGGCTCAGGCAACCCAGGACTGCTCCCCAGCCAGAAAGGCTGGCATCCGTGGTCCACAAGGACACCAGGAAGGACTTGCATTTCAGCAGATTGTAGAGGTCGAGCCACCGTGACAAACTCAGTTCCATATGAAGAGGGAGGGACACTGACATTTTTAGAAGGTCCGAATGACCCCTGAACACCTGGATCACGAACCTCTGGAGCTCCCTTGTGTGCGCCATGTCAAACGGGACCGCTTCTATGGTGGAGATGAATTTCCCCACTGGAGAAGAGAGCTTCTTGGCTGGAACTGGATCTTGAGCCAGAACTGCAGAAACCCTGTGGGCGATCTGGTGAGCTACCTCGTCTGTGAGAAACACTGTGCTCGTCTGAGTGTTGAAGAGAAGGCCCAGGAAAATGCTGGGATGGGACAAGATCTGACTTGTCCAAGCTGATGATCCACCCGTGATGGGTGAGAACATGAATGCATTGCTGAACCTGCTGATAAATACGTTCCGCAGAAGGGGGTTTCAGAAGCAGGTCATCCATGTATGGAGTAGCTCGGATGCCGTTCCGGTAGAGGACGGACACGAAGGCTCCCAGGACACAGTTGAAGAATTAAGGAGCTGTCGTCAGACCAAATGGAAGACCTGAAAACATCCCCGGTCGCAGGTAAATCGGATGTACTGCCGGCTCTCTGGATGAATGGCAATGTGTAAAGTACGCTTCCTGAAGATCCAGAGATGCAAGGAATTATGGCAGCAATCACCGTGCGTAGAGACTCCTGGTGATAATGAGTCCGGATCACAAAGGAATTGAGAGCCTTTAAGTCCAAAATAGGACGACAGCCGCCGTCCTTCTTGGAGACCGCAAAGAGGTTTGAGTATAAACCCATACCTCGGTCCTGAACTGGAACCGGCTCTAGCACATCCTTGTCCGGAAGAGCCTGAACAGTCCCGAACAGACGGCGTTTCTCTGCGCCCTGAGGCGTATGAGAAGGAAAGAAGCGAAAGGGAGGAAGAGAGACGAAAGGGATCCTGTACTCTTCAGTCACACCTATAAAACCCATGGGTCCATCACAGACTCCTCAAATGCTGTGATAGTGAAGCAGACAACCACCCACAGCAGAGTGCGGACCCGGGTTCGGTAAGTCATGCCGAAGGAGGCTTGGAGGAGACCTTGGGCTTCCATTGCTGTTTAGGCTTGGAGGAGGTAGAGGAGCCGAGGGAACCATCTGGTCCGCCGGATGCGTCTCATTCTGAAAGGAACGAAAATACAGATTATGCTTAAGCGGCGTTTTCTTCCTGGGAACCAAAGGTAGAAGGGTACTCTTACCCCCTGTGGCCTAACTGATAAGATCCTTAAGAACTGGTCCAAACTAGGAAGTACCTTGAAAAGGTAAGGAAAGCAATGCTTTCTTAGAAGCAGTGTCAGGAGACCAGATCTTGAGCCAAAGAGCCCATCTGGCCACCACAGACATGGTGGAAACCCTAGCCACCAAACGGATGGTATCAAATAAGACAGCAGAAACATAGTGCTGTGCCTCAGAAATGTTGGCAAGAAGGCAAAACATATCTGAAGTAGGAGCACCCTGACAGACAGCCAGGATGAGCTGTTCAGTCCAGACCACAATGGACCGGTTCACCCATGCTGCAGCGAATGCTGGACGCATGGCAGAACCAGCAGTGGCAAAAATGGATTTGAGGGAGACCTCAAGTTTCTTATAAGTCCAGTCCTTCAGAGCAGATGCGTCAGAGACTGGCAAGGCAGTAAACTTAGATATCCTGGAGATAGGAGCATACACTTTGGGAGGATGAACCCACTGAGCAAGAGCGGCCTCAGATCAGGGATAAAGCTTGGCAAATTTCTTGGAGACAGAAGGTTTCCTATCCAGAGACTTCCACTCTTCGGACACAAGGCGGTCAAGAGTGGGGTTAGGTGGAAAGAAAGTAAAGGACTTTTTAGGCTCCTGGAATAAATCAGAAGGGTCAGAAGGAACTGCACCAAGGGATTGTTTAAGGTATTTAAAACAGCACTGATCAGGCCCTCAGCCAAGGGTTCAGGATCAGCCTCAAAAGGGTCCCCAAAAAAACTGAGAGGAGCCACAGCAGAACATTCCTCAACATCTGAATCCACCAGCAGTTCCTCCTCAGAGGAATCTGACACGTCAGGTACCCCCTGAGGTTTTGGCAGGGAAGACTTGACAGAGGAGGGGGCCTGCCAAGAATGAAAGACCCCCTGTAACTGGGATGGAAAGAGTTGCAATGTGGACCTAAGGTCCCTAGTAGCAGCCTTGAACTCTTGCACCCAAACTGGCTCTAATGCATGACTGGAGGTCCCTGGAATACTCTCAGGGACATCAGAACATGCTGGGCATAAATGACCTGAGAATTCTCTAGGTAACCCTGAATGACAGGAAGAGCACTGCACAATGGGGAATACAGAAACCCCCTGCATCCTTAGTTTTAGTTCTGGCCCCAAGCTCCAGCAGTATAGACATTCTCACAGTGTCAAATAACCTTACTGTATAAGAAATCACCCAATTATAGTGTGTAGGATTAAAATTTCACCCCAGATATCGCTAAAATAAAAACTTATCTAGAAGGCGAAGGGTTAATCAGCAGAGGAGGAGTGTCCAAGCCCTGCATAGGATACTCCTCCTGGAAATAGGACAAAATGGCTGCAGCGGCAGGAGCCAATCAGAAACGATCGCACGAAGCAAGCGCTCATGGGAAATGTAGTTTTCCCAGAAAAGTACCCCAAACAGTGCCTGAGGCCCCCCAACACACTAGAAACATGAACTGGATGATAGAGCAAGGGCTAACAAGTAAAATGAGCCATCTCTGAAGTCGCTAGGTTCAACGGTTGCAGAGATATGTCCCAAACTGTACAGTCCCATAGGAGTGAATGGAGCAATGGCGCCTTCGTGGTAAAGTGTGCCAAATGTTACAAAATTGAAAGTGTAAAACTAAAATACATGAAACATCACTAGAACATGTTAGGACACCCAAAAAACACTAAACCAGTAGGAAGTGTTAGAAACCCCCCCCCAAAAAAACAAACAAAAAAAAAACAACCAGCAGCTAAAGGGTTAAATACCACATAAACCTGTTCCAAACATACAGAGAGACCCAATAAGTGCAGGAGTGTGCAATAGAAACTCCAAATGAAAAACCCTGTGGGACAAGTGGACCTGCAGCACTCAAAGGGTTGCTCACCTGTCATGCAGATCTTCTGATTACCATGTGTTAAGAAGCAGCCTCGGTGGGCGACTCCTGAGGAAAGAACTTGTAACCAAGATTTTCCCCCCAAGGCTTAAGGTCCACAAAAAGCACCTGGTCACTGAGCTAGCCACTTCTAAGGGCATTGTCAGTTATGGTAATCCGCCTAATGGTGGTATTCCATATCTAACAGAAAAATAAAGTTTCTAAAACTATAGCAGAACTGTTCTCTTGCCTGTTTTATCTTCACCAAGGAACAAATCTTTCTGGAGCTGGTAGACTAGATGCAGCCAAGGAAGGTAGGCTCCACCCCCTGCAATCAATTCTAGAATTGTTCCTGCCTACTTAAAGGGGCGGATTGTCTACCCAGAGTTACCAGTAACCTGTATTGGACGACAGAGAAAAAAGACATATTCAATGCATCTGAAACCAATACATTACAAACATCACAAGCATCCAGTGGGTTAAAAAGGGAATCATGAAATCTATTAGTAACCAGCAGCATCTAATACCTTCCCTGTATTACAGGAAGTCTGTCAACAATAACAGGATCACACCCAATCATGAGCAAAACAGCCTATATCAGTAGATCCTATGCACTAAAGAAAACTGGAGCAATCTGGGAGCAAACCAGGTGATCCATGTGGGACAAAACTTGCAATTAATTCAAATGAATCTTTTAAACCTATGAACGTAAGAACATTTTCCAACACATGGTTTTGCAATGCACTGGGGATATCTCCAGCATTCAAATGATGAAATGTCCCATTTAAATCAGAGGGAATTTTTAGTCTTCTTATTTCTCCCCTAGGTGCTGCTAGTTTGCTTCAGAACAGTGGAACCATGGGGGTAAAGTCTCCTACTTCAAGAGGGCAGGGCATTGACAAAAAGGGTCTCCCGTTCTTTACTACATCCTATACATGCACCATTGAAATAGGTCTAAGGATGAAGCAAAGGAAAAAAAAAAAAGTTTTTAGTTAGCCTTCTTGTTTATTTTCTACTGTACACTATGAGGCTGTGCAACCCCAAATTAGGCAGGGTCCAATACCTGGCCTCCATTGGAAGTACTGTCCAGTGCACAAGCTTTTAGGACCTGGTTATTGGAGGAAGGCTTGTTTTCTCAGTCTGTTTCCTCATAGCTTCTATGAAGTTATTCTGTTCATATAGAAGCCCGACGAGGATTTTCTAGTGAGTGCACAGGCATCCACAGGGGAGATAAACATAGGTGCTGAACGAGCTGGCCCGAGGGCTTATTATAGCTTTTTCTGCAGCACCCCCGTAAGAATGTCTGCACAGGTCCTGTGAGTATGCTTGGTAGCTTGAATTACACACTATAGATGTGTGCTGCTTAATCAAGCCCCTCAGACACAGTATTTATCACTATGTTCCTATTCCCTGCAATACTGGATTTTTAACCCCTGCACTGCCTGTCTTTGGGAATTCCTTGCAATATGGGACTTTTCCTATAGAAACAATCTCTAATAGGCAGTGATTCTTACATATGTTTTTATTTACTTTTAGTAATTATTGCTAACATTACTTTTATAAAACTGTTTTTTAGGATGTGGTGACACACCAGCAGCCATATTGCCTAGAACATAGAAGGGTATTCTGTGACTTATTTTGCCATGGTGTGTGTTTAAGAGGCAGTAAGGTGGCTGAAAGTAAATGTAACCTTACATACTGATTACTGGAGACCCCCCCATATTGGGAGCTGCCATATCATGATAACTGGTGAGCCACCACACCATATTTAAATCTGGTAAATAATAGTTCTCAGCAACCCGTTTCCTGGGTTTTTGGCAATGGTATGGGTGGTTCTTGCCTTTACCCATGGTTCCTGTGTTCCACACTGCATGAGAGAGAAATGGAGCTTTTAACCCCGTGAGATGTTTCCAAAACATTGTTAGCATTCTAGGGGTAAAAATAATTAATTCATTGGTAATTTTCATGTGCATATGGTGCAGTTAGCTTGCTCCAGGATTTAAACCCTTTAGCTTCCTAAATATGGCCACTAGTTTGCAGCTCTTTATAGACAGACATTCACATAAGAGATAACATGGTGTTAAAAAAGTACATTACAAAATTCTGCAAATTCCCCAAGATAAATACAGGGAACTTTCAGCAGGCAATATTTAAAGGGATAGTAATATTTCATTTTATCTTTATTTTATTTTGTAGGCATTAAAAAAAACAAGAAGAACGATATAAGTCTTATCTCTCAAACCTTTATGGTTTAAGAGATATTCACAAGCAAAGTATCCCCCCCCTGTTCTGCCAGATCAGAAGGAAGGTGCAGAGAGGGACAATCTTCAATTAAGATAAGGGAAAAAGCTGAAAAACTTGTCAAGGGTGGAAGGGCTTTCATTGTTTTCATACAAAGAAGAGTGTCCCCTGCTGTTATCTGTCTGGTCTTACAACCACATTCACATCTGAGAAGAGATGGCTTACACTAGGAAAAAGGGGCGGGAGGGGGATACTTTGCTTGTGAATATCTCTTAAACCATAAAGGTTTGAGAGATAAGACTTATATCATTCTTTATTTTATTTTGTAGGCATTAAAAAAACATGAAGATAAAACGAAGTGTTACTATCCCTTTAAATTTCAGCGTAAGGGGCTACAGTGTACATTGTTTTCAGAAGTGATTTTGAAGATTGCAATGCTAATCAAACCCTCAAACAAATGCTCAACCCTTGCATGCATCAAACAAAAAGCCTCCAATGGATGACTGAGCAAACAACAAATCAACTATGGCTGAATTAGTCACTGGGGGAAATTGCAAGGGATAGTACTTAAAAACACAGACAGTTTGAATGTAGTAAAATCACTGCGCTGTACAAGTTGCCTGTGTGAACATAGTTTGACAGACACTTGGTATTAACCCTTTGAGGACCAAAGGGATGTGCACTGCATTGTAAAGTAATGAGTTGCACACCACTGCGATGTTCAAAGGGCAAACATTAGATCCAATTAAGTTTGGGGAGGGCTGTTCCTGTAGCCTTCTAGAAAACATATAAAAGCCTTGTAAATGAATATAGTGTCAGGATGTTTCAATTTATTTATTTATTTTTTTTAAAGGAACTCTTACTGATCTAGAAAAATAAGCCACATTTTGTGTTCGTTATATGTACATGATAGGATCCTTACCTTTTTCCACTCTTGTTTTGCGTTTGTCAAAACCTTGTAAATAATACCCTTTATTGATCTCTGTAGGCAAGTTCTTAGCTTCTCAAGAAATTTAACGTCCAAATCACTTGTTACACTTGATAATCTGTCTTTACCAATACGTTTATCAACCAATTCGTCATGAATTTCACCCAGATAAAGTTCGAGTTCTGATAAAATGTCATTCTCATGGTCACGCATACGTTGAGATTCTTCTGAAGCCCATTGTTTGAGACACTGGTCCAATCGTTCCTTTATTTCTGTATCTTTTTGTGCAATTAATTCATTTTTCTGTTTTTCAAAATCCCCTTTAGTTGTGGAAAGAACTTCAGCTATTTTAGCTCGATGCTCATCCAAAAAGATGCGGTAATCTTTTTCATTATGTTCTTGGATCTTGAGGATTTCGTCTTGCTTTTCTTTGTTCCACTGAGCACGTGCCTTAGCAAGTTCAGATTTCAGCTGAGCCTGAAATTCCTCATCCTTCAGCTCTAATTCTCTTGTCAATGAAGCAATCTTCTCTTCAAGTTGTGTCTTTCTAATGTGGAGCTCCACTTTTCCAGTTCTTGTCTTCCAGGTTTCTTCAGCTGCAGCAAGAGCATTTGAAATCTAAAAATGATATATCACTATTAGGTTAATTCATAACTATTTTCTCTGCGAGATAACAAGAATATTTTTTGACAACACAGAACCAAATACTCTCAACTTTAGTTGTTGGGACACACCAACAGCTGGGTTGATAAATGAGATTGATCTGTCTTTAAAACAAGGTATCCTGAAAATCTAATATGTTGGCGTATCAAGGACTAGAGTTGACACTTGCTGAACCACTGCAACTATGAAAATCGAGGAAGACACAAGGAATGGTAGAAAATGTACAGCTAATGCAGGACTATTGAAGGTAGCGAGGCAGAAAAACAAGAGGCTTGCAGTTTGTGGGAACCATATACACTGAGAAAATAGATCAAACAATTTGCTGCAGGGCAGGAGGCCCTACAAAACTAATTTTTTTCCTAATTTAAAATAGAATTAATTAAACCAATCATCAAAACATGTGCTTATTCAAAAACATACATGCCATTTAACCAGGACCTGTTTAACAGCAGTGTCTTACTTTAGGTCTGTGGATTTATTTATTTATTTATTTTTTACTAAAAAAAAGCGTTTTTTTTCTACAGTTTTAAATAACACTGGGTCAATATTTCCTCTCTGCTTCCTTTACTCCATCCTGTTCAGTTGTAAAACAGTAACCTAGTCTAATGTCACATGGTGCTGAATTTAGTACTTGGAGGTCAAAGAAGTGACTATGTCTACTGCATGTGCGTACAATGTGTGGCCGGTGGGCCAAATGTAGTTCGCATGATCCCAGGGTGCAGCCCTCCTATTTTTTTTTAACTTAATTAACCAATGTACATGAACTAGTAGGCCAGTAAGACCTAATCCCTTGCCTGACAGTACGCTACAGTTCAAGAACAGAAGTCTGTTAAAGATCAGTATCGTCACTGACTTCACTAATAAATACTGTAATTCCATACTGCTGAATAGCTGATAGGCCAAATTTCACCATCATAACAAAAATATTGTGGCCCTCACACCTATGGCTTTCTGATCATGTGGACACCATGGTCTACTGGGTGCCCAACAAATCCATGTACTCAACAGGACCATGCAATTTACACTGAGAAAGTGCCCTCAGATCAAGCAGAACTAAGGCTGACAATGCTCTAGTCGTATCTGCAAAGCTGGTTATTTTAAACTATGCTGTGTAGAAATATTTTTGGAACCAGTGTGGAGCTGAACTCTTGTTCAAAAACCTAAAGAACAGTGGTGGTTCTCAGTCTTTTCCTCATGGATGCTAACAGGCCATATCTATAGCTTTTGCATACTTGAGTACAAGCGAGTTAAAGCAGAACTATAACCCCAAATAAAGTCCCCTCCCAATAATTAGTCATAAACTTAGGAATAGTAGTATTATCAAGCATAAGTACAGCGTTAAGAAATCTTAATTCTTCTGAAACTGACAGCCAGGCATCAGCTCAGACATCTTGGTTTAGAGACATCTGAGTGCCTACGCTGTCAGTCACGGTCTCCTGCATTGTAGCTTAAGGCAACAGGAAGGGACTAATGGCACAGGCTCGCAGATGCCTCTATAGCAAGAAGCCTGGCTATCAGGCTCAGAAGAAAGAGCATTTCCTAATAACTATGTAAATCGATTTAAAAATCAGATTTTTTTTTTTTTTTTTTTTTTTTTTTTTAATTTAAATCAAATTTATTTTAATGAAATGCTTTTGGAGGAAAAATCTATCTAAAGATAGCCTTCTATTTAAGATAGCGCTAGCCGCCATAATAATTACCTTATTTAATAGATTTCTGCTCTCTTCTATGGCTGACAGTAGCACGGACATCTTGCCATAGTGACATCCGCGTGCCTACGCTGTCAGTCCGAGCCGGGTATAGGAGGTGTTGCTACAAGCCAATCGGCTCTAAAAGGGACTGACAGCGCAGGCGCGCGGACATCATTATGGCAAGATGTCCGCGCTCCGTGCTACTGTCAGCCATAGAAGAGAGCAGAAATCTATTAAATAAGGCAATTATTCTGGCAACTAGCGCTACTAAGCAGCTAGTCGCCAGATGGGGACTTAGTGAAGCTTAAGATTTTGTCAGGTGGTAGTTCCGCTTTAGTTATGTACCACAGGCTGTATAGTCATGCAATTATATTTTATGTTATATTTTATTATATGTTCCAAATATGAGTGATTAATCTATTAAACGAAAATCAGTTCTGATATTGCGGTTTTACTAATCTGACAGGTTATATACTAAAATATGACTTCTTCAACTGGTTGCAAATATTGATGGTTTTAACTACCAGCAAGAATGAGTTTTTGCATTTAAAAATCATGATTTAAATTGACTACTGACTAATAGACTTGATTTAAATCAAACCCACCCTGGGTGGGGGACTTTATTTGGGGTGATAGTTCCCCTTTAATGAGGCCAATACGTTTAACTCATCTCTGAAAGTAGAGATACTACCAAGGCCTCATTGAGGATAGCTCAAGAGCAATGTGCTACTCCCTTCTCGCCGACATCAAAACAATGTGATTTATTTCATTTGCAGCAAAATGCAGAATACAGAGCAAATTAACTAACAGATATTTATAGCCATGCAACGCCAACTAAAAATGGGTATCAAGCCTTTCGATAGTGTTTATATTGAGTTGTATTTTTCGCTCAAGCTGGAGAAAGGTAACTGCATCAGTACTCAAGAAGCTAGAGAGGAGCAATTCTGGAGTAAAGCAACTGCACTATAGGGAACGCAAAAATAAGCCAAATTAACACAGATATAAAAAGAGGATTTTTGTGCTTTTTATTGATAAATACTTTTCTCTTAGTCCAATGGGGGAAACAGGGTACCCTTCTTGGAGAAAACTATGTCTGTTCTTTTCTCTGTCATGCCACATTTTTTAATTAAGCAAGGCTGAGAGGGAGTGACCTCCTTTAGATGCTTTTAAGGAAACAAGTGCCCTGCCTCCTAAGCAACTAAACCCCATGGTCCCGGTGTTCCCCTATGGACTAAGTGAAAAGGATTTAACATTACGTAGTACAAAAAATCCTCTTTTCTCTTTCCTCCTTTGGGTGTAACACAAGAATGGTGTCCCAAATATAATAAAATAAAATTAGGGAAAGCCGTTACCGAAATGAAAAGCACTAAAACAAACTAGGGAAAAAAAAAAAAAAAAAAAAAAAACAAAAAAAAACACAAAAGCAAAAACACTGGAATGACTACATGAAAGGCTGCCTTCCCGAAATAGGATTCCACTGAAGCTAAAAGACTCCACAGAAAGGAATTATGTGGAGATATGGACCTTGAAACCAAAAACTTACTAAAAAAGGGGCAAGACCTGAATCAGAATTAGTCCAACAAATGCAACTCAACTTATAGCCACAATCATTAGAGGCCACATAATTATGTCTTAAACCCTCCAAAAAACAACTTGTCCATTCTTATCCTTACAAAATGTAGAACAAAGCAAAGAGACCCAATGACCAGACGCATCCAAAAAAATAACTAATAAGCCCCCTGTCTCTTCCTATTAGAATGATTAGGAAAGAAATTGAGTCCTGAATCGAAATACCTACAGCCAGACATCCTAGTGAAAAAGAAAAAAAAAAAAAAAAAAAAAAGGTTGAAAAGACAGAACACTCCAGAGCCAATATCCAGCTCCAAAGAAAAGTTGGATGTCTACAACAGAGAACCTATATGCATTACCTCATACAAAAGGGAATGAAGCTCCAGTAACGCCATAAGCTTACACTGGGACCAAATGGATAACCCATCAAATAGAACAATGATAAGGCAGAGGAATAGACCTCTCCCTAGCAGAGGCGGAAGGAAAGAAAACAAAAAACAGTCAGACTCTTGTAGTGCCCAGGACACGAGAGAATCCAAGGCCGTGATAATCTTTAAGTACAATGCTTTATCCTACACCTCTAACTCTGGTTTGGATAATACTTTCAGACACACATGAATGACTCAGGAACAAGGTCTCAACATTTAAGCCATTAAAACAAGGTTGTTTTGACTAAGACAACATATGGGACGGTGAGTAGATGCTGACCCAATGGAGGTCACCGAAGATCTGATTCAGAGCATTCCACTAGAGGAAAGGACATGCTTGTTGTGTCAAAGGTGGTACTAGGAAAGAACCGTGAGCTCTTGTCCCCTTGCATTGCAGTAATGACCCAGGACTCCATCTTCAGCTAAGGACAAAGACATGCTAGACTGTATGCCCAAGGGATTAAAGTGGCCTCCACATCCACAAAAACTCTTGCTCTTTTATTGAAAACAGAGTTATAGCATTGCGTTGATAAGTCATAAAATCTACTCATAAGAGAGCCTGACACTTTGAAGACCACCAAAGTTAATTCCCACTTGCCTAAATTTACCATTGATCTGCTGTGGAAGTCTGCCTACCAACCAGACTACTTGGATTCTGGTTCCTTCTTGAGTGACACCTGCTCTAGTGTAGTTGGCCTGGATTTCAAATGGAATGTTCCGCCAAGAGGGATGCCCAAGTCAAGAAGGCAACAAAGAAAAATAACCCTCAGTCCTAAGACAATGAGAAGGAGATAGATATTAGTCTTCAACACAGACCTTGAGTGGAGTGATTTAGACTATCCTCTACCCAAACAGAAAGACTGGCATTGGTGGTGATCACTGTCCACTCCCAAGCGGAAAATCTACTTACCATGCCTCAAGTTATGCCAGTACAGCCCAGGCAACAGATTAGCATCTTGCTGGAAACAGTCAGATAAGACTGCTGAGAGATGTGGGTTACTTGTACCACTTTCATAGAAATTGTAGGCACAATTTACATAACTGGGTCTGAGTAAAAGAGAAAAGGACAGTCCTCACCATCTTCATGTAATCCCAAATTGTAGACATTTTAGCACTCTAGAGGGTGAAATCTTCTCCAAACCATTGAATTCCAGTCTGGGATTAGGAACAGTTTCAACTATGGGATGTAGAATTCCAGACACAGGGAAAGTCATGCACTTACTTAAGAGTCCAGAGAATCCATATGTAATGCCGAAAGACCTGTATCATCAGGCTCAGACATATTTACTACAGAAACACAGATACTGTCTTGATAGTGAAACAATCAAGAAAAGGAGTGATATTGATTACCTGTGATCTCACACAATCTGCCCATGGAGCCAAGTAACAGCCTGGAAGTCCTTGCAAGTTCAAAGTACTTACTGGTAAGGTTTGCAGGATGAAAACTTGAGGTAAACTAGGAGCTGACCAGATAGACATATCAAAATATGTCTCTGACTTCACTCAAAAAGAAAAGGCATTCTACTGGTCCTATGGCAGTTATGACAAACCTGAAGGAGTCCATTTTAAATCCAGGAACTTTAAGCATTGTGAGGGTAAAGAAAATTAAGATTGGCCTGAAAAAAAATGCCATTTTAATCAGTAATCACCAAAGAGACTTAAGTGAAGAATCCGAAGATACTTGTAAACAAACCATGATGATTGGGCAGATATACAAACAGAAGAAGGAAAATCTGCCACGCGTCTAGCAAAAGGGTATCTGTAAATAGTTACATAGCAGTGGTAAGAAAAGTTATCCATGACACACTTAACCCAGGGATGACAGCGCAACACTCAACCCTTGGATGCTGAGACTCCTACATTATAGTGACTGCTGTGTGTAAATAGCAAATACAGCAACCGAGTACCGAAAAGCAGAGCACCAGAAGCAGCCAGGGAAAGAACTAGGGCACCTACTTTATTCACAGCCTGCTCCTGAAAGTGTCATGCTTCCACATCCCCTGAGAAACTGGGCCGTAGTGTGGTGTCAGTGGAGTGGCTGTTGCCTGGAAAGCCCACCACACAGTGTACCCCATATGAACAACATGAAAGGGTTCCCCCTGTATGGTGCAGAGGTGAGCCCTCAATCAGTAGGCAGCCACTGAGCACTATACTATGGCTGCTGGGGTGGAAGGAAGAAACAAAGACATTGTCCCAACAGGCTTCAAATAAGTTTCTTAATAGAAACAGCCACTAATTCCCCTGATTAGCAAACTGGAGAATGCACATCAGACAGGGAAAATAAATACTCAAATACTCAGTGGCCCAGAGTCTGATTACTAAATCACAGCAGGGTAATCTAGCATCTCCTGGGAATCAAGGGTCGAGACCCATACCATGGTGTAAGGGTGGGTATACTCATGGCACTATAAAGATACCAAGCTCTGACATGTAATGTACCTCCTCACCACTCTGGCCAGTGCATCTTTCATAGGGAGGAGAGTGCCTGGGGTTCCCAGTCATGACATATGAAATCTCAAACGCAGCAAAGTGAGTGTAGTAATGCGGAGGGAGACTCCACAAGGTCACAACCTGGCTCCTCCACTTCATGTCCAGAAAATAACAACAACATAGAAAATGGCTCTAGAGAAGTAAGACCATATAGCGTCCTTGAGGACATATTTAAACTAAACAGATCATGGGAGTGGTTAAAGCAAGGTTAACTGAGAGTGACCTCCTCCAGAGACTTTTCTTAAAGTGATCTGCCACCTTGTGGAAGCAGTTTAAAAACCATGGTTTTAACCCCTTGAATGCTAAAGAGAATTTTGATATGTCCTGTAGCAGTTGGTTTGTTCCAAAATTGCTCCTGTTTAGCTTCTTGAATATGTCCCCTGGATCCAGAAGCTGAACTGGAGAAGTGTCAGAGCTTGAGTTAAGCCAATTGAGCCAGTCCACAGTGATACCAGGCAAGCCCGCACCACTGCCAACACTGAACAGAGCAAAATATTACAAGCAAAGTAATAAGTCCAGCATGGCAATGATATCTAGATCTATATAACCTCATTTATTTACACGTTTAATTATTATTTATTTCAACTGTAATACTTTGAAATAGAATTAGACAAATTAAATACCCGTTTTGTTACAACAAGTTCATTCATTTTCTCCCATTTTTCTTGCTCTAGTTTTAAGTTTGCTTTGTATTCGGATAAAGAGGTCAGCTCTTGAAGCCATCTAGCACGAGCTTTCATTAACGCCAATTCCACCTATAACATAAATAAACATAAATAAAACACACATTCTTTGACAAGCTGTCCAATATTATTAGACCAGAGCTATCAACAGTGCATATTTTCAGCATCTCTCTGCTCTAGTAAAGGCAGATCAATGAATCCATTGAGGACCATTGGGGTGTAAAATGCACCTCTCTGGCCAATCAGTGATCTTCTGAAAATATGCAAGGTTTTAATTTTAAGCAAACAGAGGTAAAACAAACATAAACCAATCAGATGTTAGAGATGCCTCCAATGCATTTGCTTTGAAATGCATTGGATATTTTTCTAGCATCCTAGAGGTTAAACAAAAACAGAACTCAAGTAAACATGAGCATATGTATAGAGACAAAACTGGAACAATTCAGGGCAAAACGGCTGTGCAATATTTTATTAATCCCTTTGATACTAGGTCTTCAATGCATTGTGAAGCAATGCGTTGGAGACCTCTCTAGCATCCAGTGTGGCAAAAGCCCAATTCAAGTAAATGGGAGCAATTCTTTCATATATACAGAAAAGGGAATTTTTGTTTTTGTCCCTGAATTGCTCAATTTTGTTTTTATACATATGCCCCATCAGGTCCAATACCTGCTTAGCAATATCCTCATGATACTGCATCTGCATTTCCATTTGAGCCTCCCGGACAGCTTGCTCTCTTTCTTGTAAAGCATTCTGGAGTTTAACCTTTAGTTCCTCAATGCACTCTGCATCCAGTGCAGCTTTTGTAACAAAGGTTTGGTCTGTTTGAATAGCGTGGTCTTGTAGATTCTGCAGAGCGTCCATTTTGGCATCATGTACAGCTTTATCTAGTTTATGCTTCCATTCCTTTTCAACATCTTGGATTGTTTTTTCAGTTATCTATTAAAAACACAAAAGTAGATACGATGGTATAAACAGGAAAAGTCAAGCTAGAAATCCATGTTGTGAATGTTTTTACATTAAGTGATATAAACAGATAGGGGGAAAAAAAAAAAAAAAAAAGGGAAAACATTTGTGAATGTAGCTGGATGCCAAGGGCCACCTCCATGACATATGTGATCGTTAGTCTTCCTTAAGAACTAGCTGCATACATTGTGACTTTACTTCCTCCTGCATTTTAAAATATTAGGAAGTACTTGCAAGCTAATGTGGTGATGTGGACCATTTTAAAGAGATTACTACTTTTAGAGCTTGGCCTTGGTTGCCCCCAACTAGCCCACTTACTTGTAAGCTTTGGCAAAGATGACCATGCAATATATTTTTGGTTATATTCACTTTGTAGACATACATGCAGAGACATCTTTGCACAATGATGCCTGTGCAGAGCATAACCTGATGCACCAATTTGGCTTTTCACCCCAAGCAACTACCAACATGAATAAATACAGTCTGCTGCAAGTTGCATATATTTAGAGAAGCATAGGAAATATGCGCAGCAGCCTCCAATGTCACAATAGCAGTCAATCATACATGGCCGATTCCAGGCTCAGAAAGATCATCCTGCAGCTCTAAGGTTTCACTTATCCAGATTGACAATCCAACTGTGAATCTGAAGAATTTGTATTGTTAGTCATAGATGTACTTGGGGGGGGGGGGGGAAGAAGAGAAGTGTTTGGCCTTTGATCATTAGAGCATCCAGAAAAGGTGTTCTGTTGATGCCTTTTGAGTGAAGGGAAAAATTCCAAGAGCTACTCTCTTTGTAAATACGCATGGTGCTGGCTCTAGTCCAACAGCCGTGACACGAACTGATAATTCTTTTTTGGAAGACAAAGCTGAGAAACCAGTGATAAGTCTGGCCAAATAGGGATATGCAAAGTGTTTTTTGTCGAGAGAAGAGAGACGTGTCTGGTTCCATGGCAGCTATGACAGACAGACTATCCTGAATTTTAAAATGTCTGGAGGTACTTGTTTGACACTTTCAAGTCCAGTACTAGATGAAACCCCTCCATCCTTCCTGAGAATTACAAAGAGGTTTGAACAGAATACCTTGAATTTTTGATACCTGGGAATGGGAGGAGTAGCTTTCAGGCCAAGGAAGTCTTAGACAACAGCTTGTTGAATTGCCTCTTAGTTTTCAACTTAGGTTTTTTTTTTTTTTGTTTTTTTTTAAGGTATATTAAAGAAATGCCTGGTACGCTAGCATGTTTAGAAAGTCATGATATGGGAACATCCTTGGCTGGAAGATTCAAACATGTATTCACACGTTAGGAAAAGGATAATCGAATGTAAATGTTTGGAACAGAAATTTTGCACTTAGGAGAATTCCTCTCATCCATGAGGAGTTGCTCTAATTGATCAAAGGCTCAGAAACCACTGTTTGGTAGTACAGATGTGTGATAGTTTGTATATTATCACACTATCCTCTTCTTGATGTCAGAATCCAGAGCTGGAAAAGAACAATCTGCGTAGGGCCTGATCAATAGAACTCGGCAGGCCTTTAATAGACGGAAAAAATCATTAAAGTGGCTTGACCCATTCTGGTAATATGCAGTAGTATCAGAACATAAAAGGTAGTGTGGTAACTGTCCGGCATGTGAATCTAGAATAATATTTGCTTAGACCTCCCCGTAATTTGTTTGTGCATTTGACAAAATAAAAACTGGGTGTAATGCCCTTTGCAATACAAAGTAACTCAGCAGCTCTTACCTCCGTGAGTAACAGGTCTTTTTAACGTGGAGACTTATGGATCAATATAGCATCAAGTAGTCAAACTGGATGAGGTCATGAGTAAGCGTATATTGCGGGAAACGCGTTGATCGGTGGGGGACTGAGGTCCATACACCTAGCTGGTATGTTGTGATTGTCCTCTTTAAGTCTCTCTATTGATATGTGGTTTATACATTTTTATGTGTTTTCACAATAAAAGGACATTTTGTTTTTAATTCATGAACGGACGTCCGTGTTAGCAATTTATTTCACTTATATGTAATGCCCTTTGGCCAGCTTTGCATACTAGGAAAAGCAGCACAGGGACAAGAAAAGTGAAATAATACCAATTTAAGAGAGACCCCTAAACTTCAAAGGAACATAGCTATGCGCCATCAAGTTCAGCCCATGCCATCTCACCCCTGTTTATCCACAGGAAGAGAAACCCCAATGAATAAATTTCCAATTAAGCCCAAAGTGGGGTAAAAACATTCCTTCCTGGCTCCAAATGGTAGCTGGACATTTCCCACCATCAATATCCTATCTGCTTTTAAACAAGTTTTCATATTTCTCAAAATTGCTCTGAGCTAGAAAGGTGTCCATTACTTTTTCGAAAGCAACTGTATATAGGAAGCACAGAAACCAGAGGCAAAGAATTGCATAATTTGACTGACCTTACTGTAAAAAATACCTGCTTTTGTTTTAGTTGAAAGATCCTTCCCTCTAGTCATAATGTATCAACTTTTTTTTTTTTTGCTCATCTCTGACTAAAAAGCTCCTCAGACAGTTCTTTATATTGTACTCAAATATTCTTTTAAATTGTAATGATATCACCTCTTTCATCTCTAATGTAAACAAACCCAGTTTGGCTAGTCTCTCTTTATAACTCTGATCCTTCAATCCATTTATCAGTTTTGTTGCACATTTCTACACTATTTCCAGTTCAATAAGTTCTTTAAGAACTTGTGCCCAAAAATGTACTGTATATTCCAGATGAGGTCTTACCAAAGATGTAACACAGAGGTAGATTTATAATAGGATTTTATTTAACTTACTGTTAAACATTTTTTCTTAGGGGTAAAGCTCCCCACAGAAAACAGGTTACATAATATAAAAAAAAAAAAAAAAAAAAAGCAGGGCTTTTGAGGCGGAGACTTCCTCTACCTCTATCCCTTGCCTCCAGATTCACATATAGCCAAGTGGCACCAGGAAAAAAAAAAAAAAAGAGAGAGAGAGAGAAAGCTCCCTTAACAAACAGGACTCCTCTGCCTCACTAAAATCTTATTTTCTCTTATATCCTTTATGATACACAGGAAACATAGGGATATACCAAAACACCCACTAACATTCCCACACGGGATTTTTTTTTTTTTTTTTTTTTTAAATAAAAACTTCCCACAGAAAACCAGTATTCCATAGACTAAACTGCCATTATGTAAAACAAAGATGTCAATGGACACCGAACTAGCATAGCAAACAACCAAACAAGGACCAACAGGGCTTAAAAACTAATGAAAGTGTTGGAAAAAGGAACAATCCATAAACCAGCACTACAGCCTGAAGGACCTTCTGGCCAAAGCTGGTGTCATCTGAGGCCAGGACATTGACACAGTAGTGTTTGGTGAATGTGTGCAAGAATGATCACATTGCTGCCTTACACAGCTGTTCAGCAGAGGCCCGATTCTTGTAGGCCCAGGAGGTACCCACAGATCTCATGGAGTGTGCCATGATACTGAAAGGTAAATGTTTCTTTCTTTCTTTCTGATCACATGCGGTGTTGTATGGTAGTCCTGATCCATGAAGCAATAAGATTTTGGATGCACTCTGACCCAACTCTAGGGCCTTCAGGAACGACAAAGAGGGAATCTGCTTTTCTAAAAGGCTGCATGTGATGCACATAATACTTAAAGCATCGAACCACATAAAACAGGTGAAGATATGGTAGGAAGTGGATGATGTTTCTTATAATCCAGTACTGTCCATACTGGAAAGGCAGAATGACACACCTACCCCTCAGATATAGTAACTGTACTAGAAACTATTATGAAAAGCAACCAAAATCAAGATAAAAATGAGATAGATACTGGGTACAAGTATCCATCTACTTTTTATTTTGCTTACGCTCAGGTCACAATGGTTAACCAGTTACAGCATTTAACATCAAACATTTATAACAATAAGCATGAATTATGCTAACAAATCCACCCTTGACGTACCATAACCTCTTATCCCTAGGATAAATGGCGGGTGTCCTGTGTGCCAGACTCCTTCATCCAAAAGCCAAGTCACATTATTGTTTCTACAAAGAAGTTCTTCCGGTTGAGGAAAAAAATATCAGCAGGACAGTGTCCCTCCTCTCACCTAGTTTGAATGGTGTGGAGGCGTAAATGTATGAACTGTAGGCACTGATGGTGTATAAAGCCAGGAAAATCACATTCTTAAAAGAAGTAGAATATATATATATATATATATATATATATATATATATATATATATATATATATATATATATATATATATATATATATATATATATATATATAATGTTAAGGTAAAAGAAAACATTTCCAGAAAAGAGAAAGCCTTACAGCCTCCTTGGTGGACTCATGCAGTTGCAGGACTGTCACACCGGTCCGTGACGAGTAAGGACCATTGATGGTACCAACAGGTCATGGAATTCAGGGATGGCAGCATGCCTCCGTGCCGGATTGGGCAGTCATTAAGGGGTTAAAGGAAAGCAGGCTGGTAGGTGAAGCCTGGAAGATAAACTAGGAGGTGGGAAGAGCAGAGTACTTTTAATCATTAACTCATTAAAGGGATAGTAATGTTTCATAATAAAAGCAGCTCTAATTAATCATCATAGTATTTGGACTTTGGAGAGTGTTATTTCAATTCTGTCTGAGTTGTAGATTAAGAGTAATTCAATGACAAAGTATCCCCCTCCCACCCTTTTTACTGATGTAACACTGCTCAGCCTGAGCAGGTAGACTGCAGAGAGGAACAATCTTCAATTAAGATAAGGGGAAAAACCTGAAAAGCTTGTCAAGGGGGGCAGGGCTTTCATTGTTTTCATAGAAACAAGATTGTCCCCTGCTGTTATCTGTCTGGTCTCTGGACTGCAATCCTCATCTGAGAAGAGGTGGCTTACACTAGGTAAAACTTTGCTCTTTATTTTATTTTGTAGGCATAAAAAAAAAACCATGAAGATAAAACAAAGTGTTACCATCCCTTTAAGTGCCTGTCTCCTGGTGAAGGGAAATTTAACCACAGTGCCACTGTTCCCCGTTGGACACAAGAGAAAAAAAAAAATTAAGCCTTTTTTGTAAAAGGTTAAAGAAAAAGTAGAAATAAAAATGGAATAAGGCAGAATATAAAGAAATGTGTTTATAATTCAGAACAGAATGCTGATGAGCTCAGTCTCTTCTTGTTAGAAGAACAGTCTTCAGGGATTTAAAGTTTTCAGCACAAAATCCTACATGTACCACACACAGGAGCACAAGAGCAGGAACGCATGCGCAGGAACACTGTAAGTGATGGAAATCATATGCCATGGCTGAGATAAGGCATCAAAAAACTGCTCAACTGGCAAACCAGAGTGTTTAATTTCAATAATTTCCATGTGCTATTCACACAATCTGCAACAAAACGATTATTTCTAGATGATTCTCAGTTCCAGTCCTTAGGACACACCAGCAGGTCATTTTTCAGGATATCCCTGATTAAGAACAGGTAGATCAATAAAGTAAAAATCAAATTAAAATGGAACAAGTCACTCTACGCGTTTCTTCCTCAGAAGCAAAAAAAGTGCCGGAGGTAAAGGCACATGTGGTCATGTGACTAGGTTCAGTTAATTCACAGTATGATTGGACCAGGTCACTATGATGATAATGTGATGGAGGTAGTACACCGCAATGTCATGGATGCGTTCCATTCCAGCGATGCTTCCCAAGAAGGGAAGTAGCACATGATGGGGACATATATAACGTTGTGGAGCGTGACGTATGTGACCTTGCGGATGCTCCCCATTCTAAGGATATGTCCCAGGAAGGAAAGTAGTATATGTGTGTGACGTATAATGTTGTTGTATCTGCAGCATTGTTGTGGTGCGTAACACACATAGTTCCTATTCTTGTGAGGCATGTGATGGGATATCAGGTGGTTGGCTCCTGGATTCAACACGGAAGTGAATCGTTAACACATCGGGCCTTTAGGATACAAACTTGGCGGGAAATTGAATAATGGAGATAGATGTAGATGATGGTATAAAAGTTTGTGAGGTAAGCAATACTGGTCAGTTTTGTTTTTTTCTCCGGAGGAAGTGGCCTGGAGCCATGAAATGTGTAGAGTGACTTGTTCCATTTTAATTTGATTTTTACTTAATTTTTAATGTATATTTTTTAGTAACTGTACACTGGTAAATTTTATATCATAAAGAGAGCCAAACAATAAAAGCTCTTTAAAATATATTAGGCTTTGATTCTTCCAATTTACTCTGGGGTTCATTTCTTGAGAGCCGATCCGCAGAGGAGATAGTGGGTAATGAGATTATCATCTTGGGGTTTACATCCTTGAGGTGTAAACACTTGTATACCCCAGATACCAATAGTGACGGGAGGCCCAGGAGACGAAAGGAAAATAATACCGATCCCAGGTTATATACTGGGAGGGCATTTTAATCCTAGAGACGGAATCAATGCCTCTGTCAAATGGGAGTACCCATTTCTTGTGAACACAAGGGTGAAAAAGGTGACGGATCAAGCCTGGAAATATTAATTACTTCACTCAGAGGATCTTCTGCGCCGTCTGTTTCTTTTTGTTTTTTAGCTGGTGGTGATATAGCGGGGAATCAAAAACCTGCATCAGATGAGCAGCGAAGATTTTGTTCAGAGGACTTTGATGACACATATATAGATGTGAAGTACCTGTGTACAGTTGTTTTTAATGTTTTAAGTTTGTTCTTTTCTGCATATTTAGTATCCCGTTTAATTTAGCTTCCATTTCATGGTTTGGGTATAGTAAAAAGGCACATCTCTATAGTGTCTGTAAATATTCAGGCACATATAAGTGACTTTGGTGATTTCGCTTTGAGTAGAGTTATCCAAGTTACTTAATAAAAAAAATTTTTTTAGATCAATCAAGTTGTAGACTAGGGTACAAAAGATGTAGTATATTTGGATATTGGTAAAGCTTATAACAATGACCCACATTCTAACTTGATTCTTAAGATGCAGTTTAAGACTGACCCCAAGTACAATCTACTGGATAAGAAATTGGCTGAAAGACATGTGACGGCATGCCATAGCCAAAGGAATACATTCAGAGGTAGGTCATGTTATTAGTGACAGGGTTCAGTGCTTGGTCCTCTACTCTTTAATATCTTCAGCAGTGAAATGTCTAATGGTATTCCACTTAAGGTATGCCCAGTTTCAGACACACAAAACAAAGACCTATAACAATGCTGACACTCCAATGGGCATAAGCCAACTGCATAGTTATTTAGAGAAAATGTAAGAATGAGTACGAGATCTAAAGTTTAATGCTGTAAAGGGCAACATAATGCATTTAGACACAAAAACCCAGAGATGGAGTACTGTGCTTTGCCGAAAACAAAAGGAATTGGAAACATCTCCAGAAGTAATAAACTGGAGGCAGTCCAAAGAGAAGACACTAAAATGGTGCAAAGTATTCATGTCAAAACTTAACAGCATACTCTCAAGAACCTTAATATGTATAGCCTGAAAGAGAGGATGGAAAGAGGAGAGGGGTATAACAAAACATTTCAGAAAAAGAGGAATACTAGACTAAGAGGGTGGACAATTTGCATAAATACTACCTTACAGAAAGAGTGATCCTTTCTTGGAGCAGCCTCCCAGCCTAAGTGGAGTATAATACAGTAAAGGAATTCAGGAAAGTCTGAGAAACACAGAAGTATATTCTGAGACCTATGTAAGAAAGTCCATACAGACAAATTGGTTCTTATCTCCGGACAAAATGTATGTTTCTAGCACAATAACTGAGCAGCTGACTACTCCCCGGATTAATGTAATTCAAACTGAGGTGGCACAATGATTTAATCTGTTTAGAAATATTTATTCTGAAAACAGAGGGAGGAACAACTCCTTGCTCTCTTCTGTTACTTTTAACGTTAAAATATGTTCCCTGCATTAAACAAAGATATGATGATGTAATAATAAGGTACCTGTAACTGCTCCTTAGTCCATGTTTCCTTTGCCAATGCAACTTTGGTCTCAATTTGCTTGTCCAGGTCAGCTACTCTCTCTCTCTGCCACTGGTCCTTTGCCTCTAACAGAGTAGACTGATGTTTCTCTTCCAGTTCGGCTTTCAGTTTTTGCAAAGATTTTTCTGTTTCTTTGATCAACGTGTCTTTGAACTTCAAAACAGAGGCAACATAAAAACAATCTGCATTTTTATGGACAGATCGTTAATAACCAAGAGTCATATACACAAAAATATGAACAATTCTGCAGCAAACCAGCTGCACCATAGGGAACAAATATTGATTTCCAAAATTCCCATTTATTTAAATTAGATTTTATCCCACTGAATACTACAGACATCAGCAACACATTGTGAAGCAATAAGTTGGAAGACATCTAGCATTAATGGGATTAAAAGTCACATATAATTAAATGGAAATGTTTGTTGCCCATGGTGTAATTTATTATCCCCGAATAGTCATTTTCTTTGTATGCATGGCCCAACTGTTTAAAAAAATAACAAATAAATATGATTGCATATTACAAGAGGCTTTTAGTGGACCTACCATTAAATCTTTTTCTTTAAAAAAAAAAAAAAAATAAATAAAAACAATTTCTTTGAGGTGGAGACTCCCATCTCCCTCCACTTTACCCATTCTCCTACTTCCAGTTTAACATATAAAGTAAGAAATCCGCTGAACAGAGAACCATTCTGCTCGGGAACTGAACCAAAATGTTTATTTTCCTCCAGATGGGAGTCCTATGTCCCAAATGGATGACAACAAAATTATTTGCTCACTATAATAATCTTTTCTCCAATGTGGAACACCAGAACCATGGGGATATGCTAAAGCTATACACCAGGATTCTGGGAGGGGGGGGGGGGGGAGAGAGGAAAAACACTACTTGAGACCAGTTTCCACAGGACTAAACTGGTAAAAACCTGAACTTCTGGTGTCTAAGTTCTGTGTCCAGTTACACCTAACAACAAAAAGTAAACAGGAAACCAATAAAATTCTGAACTTCAAACTTCACGGTCCAGCCGAACAGCTGAATGTTACGGTCCAGCCAATATGCCATGAGATCCATCGATGGCAATCCCCAATTGAAGACAATCAGGTTGAACACACTCTGGTTGAGCTTACAATTTCCAGGATCCGTGTGCTGACTACCTAGGAAATCTAACTTTAGTATGCTTGGAACGTGAACCGCAGAAAGGACCAGTATGTGAGCCTCTGCCCACAGGAGGCTCTTCCAAACCTCAGTCTATTCTGACATGATTCTTGTTCCTCCTTGATGGTTAATGTAAGTAAATGTTGTTGCATTGTCTTACTGGATCCTCACCAGTGGCCCGGATAGGTGATGAGAAAAGTAGTGTAGCAACAGGCAGATCACCGTGACTCCAGAACTCTGATGACTAGAAGACTCTCCTCCCTGCTCTAGAGACCCTGGCCCTTCAGGGGACCCAGAGTAGCACACTAGCCCAATAGGCTGGGGTGTGTTGGTGACCATAATCAACTCTGCAATGACAAATTGACATCCCCGAGTCAGATGGTACCATTGAAGCCACCACTAAATGTCTTCTTCCTTTGTCCGGGAAGACAGAGACATGACACAAGACAGATACGATTGGTGTCTGGGCCAGTTCCTGAGAATGTTGAATTGCAATTCCCGTGTGTGAAATTCAGCAAAGGGAACTGCCTCCAGGGCAGAAACTAGGTTACCCAGAACTTTCATGTACTCCTACACCATTGCCAACAGCCAGGATATTGCTTGAGAAACCTGAAGGGACAAGGACTGAATCTTTCCCTCTGGATGAAACATCTGGTTGAGGCACTTTAACACCTGCTTTTTTTAGCAGGGGAGATACTGCATTGAGAAGCAGATGACCCCAAAACAGATGACGAGGAACAGCGGAAAAAAAAAAAAAAAAAAAGGTGACTAAAAGGTATTTGAAACCTATGCAGTACCCTTAAGTTACCAACAAAATGCACTGGTCATTGAAGTTGTGCACTCATCCTGGAATGAACCTATGAACTGGGCAATCCATGTACATTGAAGCCAGTTAATAGTAGCCTGTGTAATGGGGGATTATACAATTTACTAGAAAAAAAGATAAAAATAAATCTAAGCAAACAGTGCCCATACATGCTCTTCTGTGGGAAGTCATTTAAAGGGATAGTAATGTTTGATAATAAAAGCAGCTCTAATTAATCATCATAGTATTTGGACTTTGGAGAGTGTTATTTCAATTCTCTCAGAGTTGTAGTTCAAGAGTAATTCAATGACAAAGTGTCCCCCTCCCGCCACTTTTACTGATGTAACACTGCTCAGCCAAAGCAGAAGGGAGGTGCCCAGGTAGATTGCAGAGAGGGACATTCTTCAATTAAGATAAGGGAAAAACCTGAAAAGCTTGTCAAAGGGGGCAGGGATTCCATTGTTTTCATACAAAGAAGCTTGTCCCCTTCTGTTATCTGTCTGGTCTATGGACTGAAGTCCACATCTGAGAAGAGATGGCTTACACTAGGTAAAAGGGGCGGGAGGGGGAAACTTTGCTTGTGAATATCTCTTAAACCATAAAGGTTTGAGAGATAAGACTTAGATCATTCTTCATGTTTTTTTAATGCCTACAAAATAAAGTTAAAACAAAGTATTACTATCCCTTTAAAGGGGAACTTTCACCCCGCAATAACTAAATCTCCCCTTACTGCTCACCTGGCGACTAGCTGCTTAGTAGCGCTAGTCGCCAGAAATCTTACCCCGTTCTCAAGATTTCGGCGTTTCAAAGGATCAGGAAGCACGGACGTCTCTTCACAGTGACGTCCGTGCGCCTGCGCTGTCAGTCCCTTGTCAGTCCCTTGTGCACCGTACGGTGCACAAGGGACTGACAAGGGACTGACAGCGCAGGCGCACGGACGTCACTGTGAAGAGACGTCCGTGCTTCCTGCTCTTTTAAAACGCCGAAATCTTGAGAACGGGGTAAGATTTCTGGCGACTAGCGCTACTAAGCAGCTAGTCGCCAGGTGAGCAGTAAGGGGAGATTTAGTTATTGCGGGGTGAAAGTTCCCCTTTAAAACTGGAAGTAGGAGCCGGGGGGGGGGGGGGGGTAAAGTGGAGGTACGAGTGGAGTCTCTGTCTTTGGTTCCTGGGTTCCACGTTTGACAAAAGAGAATGTACTTAAAATATTTACTATGTTGCTAATATATAAACTGCCTTCTTTTTGTTTAAATCGATAATGCTTGAAAACAAAATGTATTTAGATCTGTTTACCATTTAGCCTTTCTGACCATATTACAATTTTATTAAAACTTGCCTCTTCACAGTTTGTGATAATTACTGATAGGAATATGTTTCTTCCAATTGGACCACAGAACGGATGTGAAACTGGTGGCAATGACAGTTCCTGGACTAAAACAAATATCATCCTCAGCCAGCCAAGGATGAATGGAATTGTGGCTGAAGCCCAACAGATTGCATATCCTTGGTCTAAAGCAGACTTGCATGGACTGATTCAGTGTAATGTTTTATAAGAATAATAAGCCCTAGATAAGGGGTAGCAACCACCTCATCTTAAAGAGCTTTCCAAAGTGCATGTTTTCAGTATATCACTGCTTGAGTACAGACTGATTCATTAAAATAACTTAGCCACTAATTGAACCACCTGTGCTCAAACAGATATCCAGGAAAGTTGAACTAGGGGTAGCTCTTGAGGACAAGTGTTGGCCACTCCTGCCTTTGATCATTGCGTGTAGTTAAAGAATGGTTCAAAAGAACAAGACCTACTAGAAAAAGGCTTTCCAGCATACCTTTTCTTCATTTGCTTGAATTTCAGCCTTTAGATTTTCTCGTACAGTATCTTCCAATGAATCCTTCTCTTTACAGACCGCTATGTAACACTCCTGTACAGAGGTCATCTCCTGGCTCAATTCACTAATCCGGGATCTAAAAAGACATGGTTTATGCTATGTGGTTCATACACAATACAGTATAAATCCACCAAAATAAATTCAATAATATGACAATATGGATCACAACAAAACTGGTAATCTTCAAATAGGAAAGGAAACTTGCTGGCCACTAGATGTTGTTTGACTGTGACTCAAAGCTGTATTTCAACAACAGCTGGAGGGCTGGGAGTGGAAAATTTGGAAAAATGATCGGGAAAGCATTTCTCACAGTTTATTGCAACAAATATCCAAGTGTCAGAGTGACATTTGGTAAATATTGTTCCAGTGGTGTTCAGGGTGATATCTGGTATGTCTCTGTTGTGATAGGTTTTATTGTTGTGAATTTTTCTCCCACTCCCTGGAATACTGGTTGGGGTAGCTTTGGTATATGCTCATGGTTCCTCTGTTCCACAGGGGATGAAAGAAAAGAGTTTGTGTACTTGGCAATAATTCCTTTTCTCTTACTTCTTCCGGTACAGAGGCCATCCCTCCTAGAGAAAAACATGTTGTTTGAGTTCCGGGCAGGGATGTCCTTCAGGTTGTCTGGAATGGTGGCCATCTTTCTTCCCTATTTTTTTTTTTTTCTCTTGCATCATAGCTATAAATCTGAAGGCTGCTGCTGGGCTGGGGTTAAAGGGATAGTAATACTTGAAAATAATTTTATTTTATATTGTAGCCCTTCAAAAAACATGAAAAATGATATAAGTCTTATCTCCCAAACCTTTATGGTTTGGGAGATATTTACATGTAAAATATAGTAAAATTCTCTTTTCCTGGCTGTTTCAGCCAAGTCTGCCATCTAGTGGACAGATTTGGAATTCGGTCCACAGAGCAACCGGCAGCTCGTTAGCAGTGCCAAGATCACGATCTTTGAAAAGAACTACTTAATTGGAACTATCTACAAAGTGTGCCTGGCTTGAAAGCACACTTTGTAGACCATTCCAATTAAGAAATTATTTTTAAAGATGGTGATCTCAGCACTTCTGGAGAGGCACAGCTGGTCCCGGGACCGGATTCCAAATCTGAAGGGTGGAGCAATGACGTCACTTCAGGGGAAAGGTTTGGGAGATAAGACATATCATTTTTCATGTTTTTTGAAGGGCTACAATATAACATAAAATTATTTCCAAGTATTACTATCCCTTTAAGTTGGTGTTTTAGCATGCTAGTACCCTGTCTCCTGGCATTAGCTACTTAAATCAGTGGTTTCTGTGTTCCACAATGACTAAGAGAAAAGGATTTAAAATCGGTAAGTACACAAAAATCCCCTCATCTTTTATCATATTGGTTGCTCTAACACTGACAACTTTGTGACCTTCATTTATTAACAAGAACAACAAGCAGAAAGAAAGCTCTTACTGTAATTGGCATATTGTTTCTTCATAATCCCGGCATAGCTGTTCCTTTTCAGATGCAAATCGCTCAGCCAGCTCCATTTTTAAATGATCCTTAATATCTTCATGATGTTGTTGGTATGTTCTCTCACATCTGCAGGAACATTGTATTACTCCTCTTTAGGTAAACATCCAACACTTGTTATCGATTGTAGAAATGAAATAATAAAAATAATAAAAAAATGGGAGAGAAATCCTGGCTCAATAAATAATTACACATTTGTTTTAAAATACCAGAATACACACTGTTTGCCTTCAGAAGTTGAACACAGAATTAAAGTGACAACATAATCCATAATCATGATATTCAATAGAACAAGTGTAAACTATATTCAGAGGTTTATCCCTCTGAGTGCCAGAGGGGTAGACAATCATTGCTTTGCAATGTGTTGGATGCCCCTCTGGCACTCAAAGGGATAAAAGGTTATTTCTTAAAAATAACTGGCTCTCATTTGATCATCAAAAGTACTTACCTATATAGGTGTCCTTCAGATGTCCTTCAAACAGCAGCCAGTTATTTCCAATTACTATTTTTTGACTGCATTTGATCTCTGTATTAGTCTCATGCTAGTTGCTTCAGTTAAAATCTGACTAGTGCCCCTAAACTACTTTAGGACAGGCCTTTTTTTACAATAGAGCACCAAAGCAATTTTGGCCTTTTTAGTATGTCACTGTTCCAACTATATTTTCCCTCGAATTCCTTTAGTACACCCACATAATTTTTATAACTTTTCTTACGCGTAAGTAGGGCTTTCTTTGATACCATATTGATATGGATAAGCCATAATTTACCTTTTTACCTATATTTTAATCAAAGTAATGAGGTAAAGATTATAATATACACACACATTACATATTACATATTACACACACACACACATAGATTTTGCATAGCTTTTTCATGATTTGTGCACTATTAGTTCATTAATATATTAATTTACTTGTCCTGAATATGGGAGTACCAGATATGCCTAGGATTTCAATCCCTTTTTCACATTTACAGGGGAAATATTACAATTGGAACACTTATTTCCAAGCTGAAATTTTGGCATGTGAATATCATAGCTTAGTTGACCGTCGCAAACCCAAAAATGCCGGACTAAAGTATGTTACTGAAAATAGACAACATAAGGCAATTCATCAGTGGAATTTTGGAGTTTTTCATAAATCTGTACAAACATTGTGGTAATATTTAGTTTTGCAAAATACATACATAAATTTAAAAAAAATGCATGAATTCCAGGAATGGGGAGAAAAATTTCAAACACCAAATTATCAGAGTCTCTCACCAATACTTCTTATACAAATTATTGTAGCTAAACTCTATGGCAGGTGTGTTACTAGTTCAGCGTCTCAGACCAGTACTTCAGACACCACCACAAAAAAAAAAAAAAATATGGAACAGAAGTTAGGTACTTGAAAGAAAATCACCTATGCAGGCATGAGGCCAGCATGTTGACTCGGTAAGGTTTCTCGAATGTGAGAAACAACGACCACATAACCTTTTGCACAACTCCCCCACAGAGTACTGATTCTTATAGGCTCAAGATGCACGGCCCTCTTTCTAAGGACATAGAGAATGGTCATCTTGATCCAGGAGGCCATTGTCTCCTTAGACTCAGCTTAGCCACAACGTGGGCTTTCATGAATAAACCGCATATCAGACTTGCTACAAGATTCAGTGAAATACTGCCTTGTGTACCCCTCTGGGACTAAAAGGGTTATGACACAACTACAGCCAGTGTAGATCATGTTTTCGCCCATTACAAAGATCAGGGCAAAGAAAGAAGCACAATCCTCTGACTAATACAGAAATCAGAAAATATCCTTGGGGGGGGACCCAAAGCTAGTTTACAAAGGACCACCTTATTTGTATGTAAAAATGGTGTCAGAAAAGGACCCCTAAAAGACAAAGCCTACAGTTCAGCTAAGTGCATAACAGAAACAGTTTCTTGAAGGAACATGATTTTAAGGGTCAGGACAACAGACGCCAAGTTCAAAAAAACTGCACTGGAAACTAGCTCTGAAAATTCATTAAAAGGGGTTAGTAAACCCCCCAAAAAACTGTTGGCGAATTGATAGGACTAATAACAAAACATGTAACACCCTTATTCCCATCTCTCAAACCGTTACGGTTTGAGAGATGTAAGAAAATAAAAAGACCACCGCTCCCTCCCCTTTCTGCCTAACGAGCTGTAAAGCTGTCAGAGGCAGAATCCAGTCGGCCAACTTTAGGCGGCTCTTCAAGAGCTCTGTCATCGGGATCTCTAACTATAATTACTTCATCAGTATGGTCTACAATGTGTGCCTAGCTTGCAAGCACACGCTGCAAGACCATTCCGATGAAGTAATCATAGTTAGATATCTCGATGACAGCGCTCACGAAGAGCCACCATCTGGTCCCGGAAACAGGATCTTATGATGTCCGCTATACAGCGGACACATGAGAAGGGGGTGGGAGCAGAAGTCTTTATAAGGGCATTACATTTTTTTTTTTTTTTTTTTTTTTTTTTCCTATCAATTCTTCAGCAGGTTTTTTTGGGGGGTTTACGGTCCCTTTAAGATTTGGGAACCTTTCATACTTATACTGGACACTTCACAACAGAGTTTTACATGTTTCAGGCACACCAAAGGGATGGGCAAACAAATATACAAGAATTTACACCATTTCTCTATTCCTTGTTATTCATTATAAAGTTTCAGATTTATCAATGGTTCCACTTTATAAGCCAGTCATTCACCCATTGCATCCTGTTCTAGGATGATGTTCATCACTGTGTGAAATGTGATTTAATTTAATTGTATGGCTTGATACCAGCATAAGTCCCACATGCTGTTGTGTGACAATTTTGAAATGTTATTTCTACAGTTATGGAACCAAGATTGTCATTGTTTTTTCTTAATTTGAAAATTTTAATTAAAAAAAAAAAAAAAAAAAAGCCAGAAGAAACGGTTGCACTCAGAGGACAAGATTCAGATCCCAAGGAGGTGTGAGATCCCTAAAAATGGAGTAGACACATGCCAAACCCTAAACATAAAAATATGAACATCTAGCAACAGAACTATGAGCTTCTACCTAAACGAAAATGTGCCTCATCTTGAGCCAAGTGGCGATATTTCAAGTTCCCCCTTGAGGGTTGATGTAAGCCACACCAGTGGAGTTGTCCAACTGGACCCTCACTGGTTTTCCCTTCAAAAAAGTACACTGATGTACTGAAGGGATTCTTCCACAGTCCACCTGCCCTAGACCCCCAGGTGACCCAGAACTGCAACCCATTCTGGAATCACAAAAGGTTCCCCTGTTCCAGATTGCAACCACCACTGAAGGTCCCTGCTGCCCTCCAGCAAGAAGGAGATTGATCCCTGGACCAACTCTGGATGAAGTGTCTCTAAAGTTCCCCGTATGCATCTGAGAGTAAGGCACAGCCTCCAGTGTGGGCATTAGTCTGCCCAACACTCATACTCCATCATCGTGGAGGAAGGCCACTCCAGGGCCCAAGACACCTCCTGCATCACCAGAAGGATTTTCTCCTCCGGCAGGAAGACTTTCCCTAGGTGGGTGTCAAAATTCACACGCAGGAACACTAGTTCCTGGGAAAGCAGCTGAGAGGACTTCAGCATGTTCAGAATCCACCTGTGGTGGACCAGCAATCGAGCACAGCCATGAAATTGCTAAGCCAAGAGCTCATCGGAGGGAGCCTTGAGCAAAAAGGTAGTCCAGATAGGTTGTCAGAAATGCCCCGTGTTTGAATGAAGGCCACTAAAGCCCTCATGACTCTGGTGAATGCTCGCAGCACAGAAGCCAGGTCAAATCGCAGAGCTGTGAACTGTTAACAATCCAAGCCAAAGGCAGATAGTGTTGGCTGTCTAGGTGGATAGGAATTTTTAGGTACACATCTTGAAGGTCTAAAGACACCAGATACTCCCCTGGGCACTCCTCTGTGAGGACAGAATGCAATGATTCCATATTTAATGCGGTCACCACATATTGAGACATTTGAAGTCCAAGATGAGACGACTGCAACTGTCCATCTACAGAAACACAAACAGGTTGGAATAAAAATCTGAACCGCTCTCAGGAGGAGGCACCAGAATCAGAACCTTTTGCCAGCAGTGAGTCCATTGTCTCCCGAAACAGCCCTACCTTTCCTGGCTCTTTTGGCACCCTGACCAAAAAAAGGGATACAGTTGAAATCTATATGGTACCCTCCTGAAATTAACTGCAAAACCAGCTGGTCCATGACCAAGGATTCCCAGGCATCTCAAAAAAGATGCCCCCTACACCCACCAGTGGACCAGAATTCCGCAAGTCATGAGGAAGATTGATGGATATACTTATCCCTTGGAAGTGCATGCTTGAAACTGCTGCTGCTGTCTGGGCTTGGCAGAGGAGCCATGTGAGGCCTGCAAACCTTGCGGTCTTTGTGCCTCTGTTTGGAGGGGGAGAGACTGACGAAAAAGACAGATTCCTTGCCTTAAGCGGACGTTTAGTGGGCATCTGAGGCAACAGGGTGTTCTTGTCCCCAGTAGAATCATTAATGATCTGCTTCATTTCAGATCCAAACAGGGACTTGCCCTGAAACAGTAAGGAAACCAGTGACTTCTTTGAAGACTGACCCATAGACCAAATCTTAAGCCACAAAGTATGTCGCACAGAAAAATCTGCAGCTTTAGCGGACAACCTGAACACCTCAAATAGGGCCTCAGATGCACAAGTGTAAGCCTCCTTAATGTTGGCCAGAAAAACAAACAGATCCTCCTTGGAAACCTTGGCTTAGACAGCTTCCATCAGCTGCTCACCCCCACAAGGCAACAACCCTCTTAACCCAGGAAGAGGCAAATATATGCCTCAAAATTGGCCCTGAGAATAGAATCAAGGTTCATATCCACTGGATCCTTCAGGCCTGCTGCATCTTACAAAGGCAGGAAAGTAGATTCAGTTAACCTGGAAGCTGGAGGATCCACAGAAGGAGGAAAGGCCCACTGAGCCAAAAGCTGCCTCTGAAAAGGGATACTGCTTAGAGAACTTATATAGTGATACAGCTGCTTGTCTGGGGCCTCACACACATCCAGCTGAATCTGGTCAAGAGTGGCATGGGGAAGACATCTGTAGAGGAAGCCCCCACAGAGGTATTAGAGACTTGAAGGGTCTCCAAGACAGCTCTAATGAGCCCCTCAGTCGAGGGTTCATTCTCATAAGAGTAACCACAGGAGTAGGAATAGTCCATATCCTCATTCCCCCTCCTCATACTCCCCTACCAAAAATTCCTCCTCAGAGGAGTTCCCTAGAATCAGAACACTCAGAGATAGGAGCCACATATTTAAAGGTAGTGGGGGCTTTCAAGATTGTTGGTCCCCCTGGAGGACTGGCTCAGTGCTGGATGCCCCGGTGGAGTAGTAGGCGACACAGTACAAGAAGGGCAGAGATCCAGAATACTCTCTAGTGAGCCCATTTTGACATAAGGAACAGTAAGCAAGGGAGGTAAGTGACGCCCCCGAGTCTTAGATTTATGTCCATGTCTCACACTAGCATAAATAACCATTAAGTATTCCCCAGACTAATAATGCACCCTAGAAAGCAGAGAGAAGTACTTATCTGGCAGGCAAAGTATTAATCTGGAGATGAGCAAGGAGAGTCTGCCTCTGCATAGAATAAGCAAGAGAAGTGACGACTGCAAAACTGTCAGCCAATCTGTAGAAAGCCAGCGAAATGGGCAATCTGGGAAATGTAGTCTCTTTCATTGCCTAGCAATGCCTACACCCAGCCATGGAATTGCCACAGCCCCCCCCCCCAGACTCCCCAGCATGTGAACTGAATGAATGGGAGTGAGGAGACAAGAAGATGGCTTTGTCTCTGGCTTTTGTATGAAAAACAAGTGCAGAGATGTTCCAATTAAGTTCGTCCAAAGAAAATGGCAGCAGCATGGGCACCCGTTCTTAAAGAGGCCACAGTATGAAGTCAGGCAACGAGACAAGGGCAACCAAAAGAGCCTAGGGACCATGTGAGGAGAACCTAAAAGATAGGGGCCAAGACCCACAAAACCCCAACCCAGTGAAAACACCAGGGAAATTGTTAAACTACCCAAACTGCAGCCATCCTTGTTCCATGAACAATACACAGATAAGATACCCAATATGCAGGAGAAGAGAAACTCTTAGTTTTTTTTACTCACCAATCTTCAGGTTACCATAGTAAACAAAGCCCACAGGGGGAGGGAAAACTTGGTCTTGAAGATTCCCTCCACAGGGCTGCAAGGGTCCACACAGCACCTGCACACTGGTCAATCAACTCCTGGGGAAACCCAGTAATGATAAACCACCTAATGGGAGAGTTTTGACAGCACCAAATCTATTGAGCTGGAGGAGTGGCTGGGAGTCTCCACAGACAAGACTGTCTTTTGAGATGTGTCCCACAGTACCTGCATTAAATATTGGACGTATGAGAAAAGTAATTTAAGCACAATGGTTTCTAATTAAACTGTCAGCAGTAGCACCAACTGGAATCGAAATAGGCTTTTTTGTTTTGTTTTTTTAATAATGCACTTGCTGGGAGAGCTGGAGACATTGACTATAGATAGCCATAGTAAGTGAGAGAACAGCATCACCTGTTGCACACAACATAAAATTTCAATTTAATTTAGGTCTGAGCTTGTTTTACTCATCGGAAAAAGCCCTATATACATATAAGAGGATTTTAGTCTTACCTGTTAAATCCTTTTCTCTTAGTCCATATAGCTTACAGGTAACTTTGGGAAGGTGACCGCCCCTTTAAGTAGGTAGGAGTTCTTGAAAAGAAGTGCAGGGTGGAGCCTTCCTTCGCTCCTTAGCTGGTCCCTAGCCAATCCCCAACCAGTTAGATTTGAGATGCTAACTGTTGACTAGGTAGCAAGAAGGAAAAAGACGACTCCCGTGAGTATGAACCCAAAGAACTCCCACGTTCAGTCACAAGAGAACCAAGCATGGTCTCTTGACAGGGTGGGAGACCTGTAAACTATATGGACTAAGAGAAAAGGATTTAACAGGTAAGACTAAAATCCTCTTTTCTCTGTCGTCCAATATAGCTTACAGGTAACTTTGGGATGTACAAATATTGAGCTTCCCAGAGGTGGGAATGAAGGCAAGGACCAGGCACCAGTCCCCCAAAGTCACCAGAGCTGACATGAACCAATAAGATCATAGGGTAGACCTTATAAGAAAAAAAGTGTCAGTGGACACTAAACTGGAGTGTAACACCCCAGGAAAAGTAAAAGCACACAGACCTAGAGCCAACCGGGCTCAACAGTTAAAGATTAGCGAAAAGTAAAGAGTAAAGTCCTAGACAGGCAAGACTGCCTCCAGGACCTTCCTACCAAGGCTGGCATCAGCAGATGCCAGATCAACAACATGGTAGTGTTTAGAGAAGGTGTGGCACAGATGACCAAGTGGCCGCCTTACACAACTGATTAGCAGAGGCCCAAGAGGCCCAGATAGACCTGGTGGAATGAGCCGTGACACGAAATGGAACAGCAAAATAACAAAAAGAAAAAGAACAGTACAGCACCAAACCCACCCCCTTACTCCAACTCCTGGGTTACATAGAATAAATGTAGGAAAGGGAATAATTAAATAAAACTTAACCTTTATTAGAAACTTCTAAAAAGCAGCGAATTAAAATAAGTTAAAATAAAATAAGATTATTCCTGGCCATATTTATCATTATAAGTATAATGATAAAAGCTTGTTATAAACGATGTACGTGGTAGCAGGTGTATATATATTGCTGTAACAATACTTTCAGTGATTATTGATTATATAATGGTTTGTCCAACTGTTTTCAGAACCAACTAACATTACTATTGGTCAAAATCATTAGATGTCTGCTGTATTTATTCAAAAGTATTTGTAATTGACAGAAATAATACAGACTTACATCCCCAAATGCGCTTTCGTTTAATCCAGTATCATAGGACCAAAAGCGCTAAGTAAAGAAGTAAGTTCCATCATCTGTATGGAAGGAACCGAGCGGTTTCACAGTTCTCAGCTCAATAGAGTTAAAACAACTCGATACAAATAAACAAATTTGTACAGAGCGTTCTGACAGCCCCTCCGTCCTGAGTGCTCAAGACGGAGCTACTTAAGATTATAAGCAAATAGGCAATTACAGAATTTATCCAACTCTAAGATAAAACAGTGAATCCCATCGTTGAATCACTGTAATTAGCCCGTCTTATAGCTGAGACGTAGTGAACCGCAACAGAGTGGAGTCTACCTATACAATCATAGGGAAGAAAGACTCTAAAACAAAGACAGTAAATCCCACTGTTGGATCAACTAGCACCAACCACACTCTGGAGCTACCAGAAACTTCTGACTGCCAAAGACCAACAAGCATGTTATTTTACTACAAATAAATAATATCTAGGCACTACACTTTAAGTGAAAATAGTGCCAGAAGATTAGCAATCAAAAGATGTCCGTAACAAAGAGGTGTTATATTTTTTATTATATTTATTATAGTGGAAAACAAGATGAAGTTTGGTCTGTAGTAGCAATCCACCCTCCACGTAGTATCTGATACGCTGGGAAGCAAACAATATAAAATTGATCGTCCAAACACACCGGTGGCAACACGGAGTGTGGCACACAATAGGTTAATATACCAAAGAAAACGTGGAAATAGAAATACATCAACACCTAATCTGTTAAGGTGTCTCATGGGGTCCTAACGAAACAACCCAACATCAGGGTGTATAAAGTACAAATAAATGTAAGAATAAATCTGACAAAACACTCGGTACGGTCTTAAAATAATCATATAATATGGTTATATAAAACAGTTGTATAAAAATATTATAATGTAGACCTGAACGTGGAGAAAAAAATGGAACACAACCCAAAAGAAGCTCCTAGTTATGGGATAGGGATAAAATGTTTCCAGAAAAAAAATGAATATTAATCTAAAAAGCAGATTCAAAAATATGGAAGCGGATGTTTCTCCTTTTAATTGTGATGAAATGCAACTCCAAGACTTTAAGGTCAACGTGATTCGTATCTCCATACACCTTTAACTCAAATATAGTTGCTGTGTAAAAGTCAGTCCTTTTTAGATTCTGGGAACTGTCTGACTGCAGTTTACTTCACTTGGATGATATATATTAGTTGTTTCCAAGACGTACTTGCAAGTCAGGTTATTTGTGACAGTCCCACCTGTTTAAATAGTACTTCGTATTCACAAACTATTTTGTGAACAAACGGACTGCAACAATTTTTCATTAGATATAATAGATGTTAATATTCCCAAGACTTACTTGCAAGTCAGACTAGTTGTAACAGAGTTCCGTTTCACTTGTATATAGTTCCGTATCAACGGATAAACGAAGATTCAGGTGTACTCACCATTGCAGTCTATTTGAGAGAAAAAATGTAAAGTCCTCTAAGGCCTCAGTTGTAATGATTCTTCCACAAACAGCAGATCCCAAAGTCCAAGGATGTAGGGTTTGGGTAATCTCCCACAATAGTAGAGTGTGTTCGTATATTCACAATCTAATTTAATATTAAAATAATCTCCTCAAAATATAATATACTCTTCTAAATTGGAATTAAAAACATAATAAACTGCTAAATAGTCAAGACATGTTTCGGAAAACTACCGTTTCCTTTCTCAAAGCTGGTTAAAAGATTTTCACTCAACTATTTGAACATCCTTCCAAGTGAAGACGGCAACGGTGAGTACACCTGAATCTTCTTTTATCTGTTGATCTGGAACTATATACAAGTTAAACAGAACTCTGTTACAACTAGTCTGACTTGCAAGTAGGTCTTGGGAATATTAACATCTATTATATCTAGTGAAAAACTGTTGCAGTCAGTTTGTTCATGAAATAATTTGTGAATACGAAGTACTATTTAAACGGGTGGGACCGTGTCACAAATAACCTGACTTGCAAGTAAGTATTGGAAACTACTACTATATATATCATCCAAGTGAAGTAAACTGAAGTCAGACAGTTCCGAGAATCTAAAAAGGACTTAGACAGCAACTATATACACCCTGATGTTGGGTTGTTTCATTAGGACCCCATAAGACACCTTAACTGATTAGGTGTTGATGTATTTCTATTTCCACATTGTCTTTGGTATATTAACCTATTGTGTGCCATGCTCAGCGTTGTGTTTGGACGGATCAATTTTATATGGTTTCCTTCCCAGCGTATCTGTTACTACGTGGAGGACGGATTGATACTACAGACCAAGTTTCATTGTGTTTTCACTATAATAAATATATTTTTTTTTTATTAGAGCATATTTTTTACGGACATCCTTTGATCGCTAATCTTCTGGCACTATTTTCACTTAAAGTGTAGTGCTAAGATATTTTTTATTTGTTTTCGAAATTTTTCTGTTTTACTTCTAAGGTGAGAGAAGTATTATATCTTTTAGCTGCTTCACATTATATATGTTTGTGTATCTATTAGTAAGTAGCGCACTTTAGTATATCCACTGTTTTAAGTTATTCTACTGACCTTTCAATAGCTTCCTTTTTATCTCGATCAAAGTCCTGTATCATTGCCCTCATTTCATTGCAGAGCTCCTGGTTAGATGCCTTCAGCTTCTCCTCATTTACTCGAAGTTCTTTGATACACAACAAATGTTTCTACCAAATAATGAACAACAAGATGTGAACATTTGAAATAATCATTAACAAGGGGTCAAGTGTTTATTAGAGAAATGGTTTTACCACTTGGATGCCAGCAGAGCCCACAAGACATTGCTTTACAATTAGTGGACTACCTCTCTGACACAAAAGTTTATGGGGGGAATTAAATTCATCAAGTGAAGAATCTTGATTTTATTAAATAATCAGGCGATCTCTTTGCACATTCATTTGCTGGATCGTATCTGGTCCTTGCTCAAGATACTTTTAACCCCTTAAATGCGATAGGTCTCAATCACATTGCAGGGCACTGCGCAGGAGAAAGCGCTTGAATTCAAGCACAGTTTCTTTTTCAGTCACAGGGGGACCTTGAAAGGTTTTATCCTCTTGAGTAAAACAAGGGTGCTGCTGAGCGGTGTTTTATTCAAAAGTTATTCCAGTTCAAATTAGATCCATATCAGGCTACTGTAGCCCCTCCCCGCCAGATAGATTTGAGAAACTACTGACTAAGATAGCAAGAAGGAAGAAGGGAAACCTCCCATGAGCTATAAACCCAAAATGACTCCCACATCCAGCCATAGGAGACCCAGCATGGCCCCTTTCACCGGGTGGGAGACCTGTATGTCATATGGATTAAGAGTAAAGGATTTAATAGGAAAGATTAAAATCCTATTTTCTCTGTGGTCCAATGTGACATACAGGTACCATGGGGATGTACCAACACTGAGCTCCCAAGGGTGGGAAGAGAAGGAAAGGACCAAGCGCTGATCCCCATGATACCAGAGTTCCCATGGACTATCCAGGACATGGACAGCCCAAACTAACAAAGTGACAATGGACACTGAATAACAAACACAACAGCACACAAGAACAAGAGCCAACAGGGCTCAAACAGTTAAAAAGCTATAAGGCACAGGAAATTAAAGTCCTAGACATGCCTCCACAACTTTCCTGCCAAAGCTGGCTTCAGCCGAAGCCAGGACATTCACACGTTAGTGTTTAGCAAAGGCGTGCACAGAAGACCAAGTGGCCGCCATGCTCAGCTGTTCAGTATAGGCTTGATTCTTGTAGGCCCAAACAGACCTGGTGGAGTGTGCTGTAATGCGGAAGTGAACAGGTTTCCCTCTGAGCTCATAAGCCTTGAGGGTGGTAGACTTAATCCAAGAAGCAGTAGTCACCTTGGATGCAGCCAAACCAGCCCTGGGACCCTGAGGGATGACAAACAATGCATCAGTCTTACCAATGGACATTGGACTCAGTACAGTGCACACAGAACTTGAGACAATGTACTACATCCAACAAGTAGAGACCTCTCTCCTTGTCAGATTTAGGGTCAAGACACAAAAATCTCCCCACCTTAGGAAGAAATTCCTGGGATGTACAGAGAACAGCCTTATCTTTGTGAAACACCAGGAAAGGTGGTTTGCAGGAAAAAGCCAGCAACTCCATGGACAGAAACCACAGCCAAGAGAAAAGCCATCTTCCATGCCAGAAGACAAAGATGAATGGTAGCCAAAGACTCAAATGGAGGCCGCTGAAGGACTCCAAAAACCAAGTTAATGTCCCACTGGGGAGTGGAAGCCTTGAAGGCAGGGAGAGCATGAGCAACATCCTGAAAGAAAACGGACATCTGGTAACATGGCAATGAGGAGAGGCGGAGGGAGAGAGGAAGACACGGTCTGGACCTTCAAGGAACTAAAGCCTTTGTTCACACCATCCTGAAAATAGGACAAGATGGACAGAAGATCAAACTCCTGTCCACACATCAAGAATGGAAGGTAGACAAAACCCAGTGGAAGGCCTTAGAGGTCACAGGCTTCCTGGCTTGGATCACGGTGAAGACCACATCGGGAGAAAAGCCTTTCTTCCTTAAGATGGAGGCTTCAACAGCCATGTTGTCAAAGCCAGGCCTGTCCTCCTCCAGGGTTACCTCTGGAGAGAGGATGTGGAGATCCGGTCTGCGTGGTATTGTAAACAAATTTTGAGCAGACAGTGTCAACAGCTCTGGAAACCAAGGCGTACACTGCAAATGCCAGCAGATCCCCTCTGCGAGAGCAAAACAGCAGAACCTTCCCTGTTGTCCCTGGTAGTCATCAAGTCTATGCAAGGACGAACCCACTTCTGGACTAATAGGATGCATTGTCTTGTGAATGAGGAAGTCCACCAGAATGTTCTGTATGTCTGGAATGTGAACAGCGAAGAGGGAAGGAGTGTGTTCTTCTGCCTAAGGTAAAACAGCCTTGACCTCTAACCAAGCGGAAGTGGTTCTTATGACTCCTTGCTTCTTGATGTAAGCCACGGCTGTGGCATGGTCTGACTGGACAGTCCCTCAGTGGAGAGAACCAGTAAACCAGAGCATGGCTAATCATTCTGAGCGCCAGAATGTTGATGGGGAGGAGAGTCTCCCATACGCATTCAATTGTCCCTGAACCCCCAGGTGACCCAGGACAGCTCCCCAGCCGTAAAGGCTGGCGTCCATCATCACCAGAGTCAAATACTGGACAACAAAGGGTTTCCTTTTCCTCAGGTTGGAACTGTCTAACCACCAGAGAGGCCCTGCCTCACTTCCAGGGGAAGAGAGACTAGACGATCCAGGAGTTCCAGATTCCCCGGTAAGCCCTGATAGTGAACATCTGAAGCTCAGTGGTGTGCGCCATGGAGTAAGGAACTGCTTCCATGATAGATACCATCTTGCCTGCAAGGGATGAGAACTTGCAAACCAGGGCTGCGGTCCACTTCAGAGCACAAGACACCTTGCTCTTGATCTGCTGAACAGAGTCCTCTGTCAGATAGACCATACCCTGACAGGTGTTGAACCGGAGACCCAGGAAGACAAGATTCTGAGAAGGAACTGGAGCAGACTTGTCCATGTTCAGAATCCATACATGCTAATGAAGGATTTAGGCACATTCCTGGAACTGGTGGTCCAGGCGGTCCTTGGAAGGAGCCTTCAGAAGAAGGTCGTCCATGTACAGAGCCATCTGAATCCCCTTGGTGTGCAATGAAGGCAGCCAAAACCAAATGCTTGAAAAGTGTTGCAGGCGACCACCTAGAGGTGTATGTGGAACACAGTTCGGCGAGTCGTGCTGAAACAGGTGGATTTGGTGAAGGAGTGCTTGGACATCCACTGTTGCCTGGGCTTGGGGCTGGAGCATGGGGTGCTGTCCTGAGGCCCAGCTGGATTTGGCCTTTCTGCTTCACTTTGGCGGGGACGAAAGAGATACTGCTTCTGTGCCATATTAGGGAGTTTAAGAATTGAAGGCAACAAGGTGCTCTTACCCTCAGTGGCCTCACTGATATACTTCAGTTCAGGTCCAAAAAGAGACGTACCCTGAAAAGGGAGAGAAATTAGTGACTTTTTAGATAAGTCAGCAGACCAAATCTTAAGCCAAAGAGTGCATCTGGCAGCCACAGAAAAGGCAGAAGCCTTAGCTTCAAGCTTCAGAGTTAAAGAGGGCATCAGTCACATAATTCTGAGCCTCAAAAATGTTGGCTAGAATGGGCAAAAGATCCTCCTTAGGGGGACCCTTGCGGCCAGCTTCAGTAAGCTGTTCAGTACATACTGCAATGACTCTACTAACCCAAACAGAAGCCAATGCAGGTCTCAAAAGAGGCAGCAATGGCCGTAAAGATATGAAATTTACTCACCGATATTTGTTTTTCCTCTGTGTCCTTCCACGGCATAGACTGTGGGCATTGGCTCCACCTCCCAGCTGGTAGGACCAATCAAAAATTATACATGTGCACTTCACCTCCCCATCTGCAGTTATACTATTGTCCAAGCTGAAGAGAGACTAGTGGAAAAAACTAGGAACTATACATCACCACCGGGTAGTAGGGTGGGTTGCCGTGGAAGGACACAGAGGAAAAACAAATATTGGTGAGTAAATTTCACCTTTTCCTCTGCATCCAATCCACGGCATAGACTGTGGGACTTACCAAAGCAGTACCTCAGAACATTAGGGAGGGAACAATGCATCAAAGGCATCTTACAGGATTTTTCTGCAAATTACGCATGTCTATATGAGTGAAGGTTCAGTCCATAGTTTTTGACAATGTGGATACTGAGGACCAGGTGGCAGCTTGCATACCCTCCTCTGGTGTAAGGACTGCCCAACATGCCAGCGACGTGGAAATGGCCATGGTAGAATGTGCTATAATGCCAGTAAGAGACACCCTGGTGGCTAATTCATGCTAGTTAAAACAGTCATGACTCCATGTCGCAAGGGATGATTTAGAAGCTGCTGAGTCCATACATTTACAGAGAAATTGACGAGCTTGTCAGTCTTACAAAGGAGCAGAGTTCTAACAAGTAACTCTGCACACAACAGACAAAGATCATGTAATATTTATGTATTATGTCTGAATCTTGAACAAAAAGATGGTAGAACCATTACCTAAGGAAGAATTGGGTCTCCATTTTAAAAGAAATGTAACTTTTGGACCTAATGCAACTAGCCATAATGACAGTGTCATCCATTGATCATACCCCCACCTCCGTTTTGCGGTTCGCTCCCCTCTCCACCGGCTTTTCCTCTCCCCTTGTTGCACGCTCGATTCTTAGCTCATGGCGGCATCGAGCTTCCGGGTTTTCGTGTGTTGTCGCAGATGACGTCACGGCTTGGTGGGTATTTCTTCCAGCGTCTTCGGTCATCCGATGCACTGTCACAGTGTTCCGTGGGGTACTTTTTTTGGTCCTTAGCATCGGAGCCGCTTCAGGTCTAGTCTCCAGTTAGGGTCTGGCACTCCCCCTCTTGTTAACTTTGATTTCCTGTGTGCTTCTGTTCTCCCTCCAGTTGATCCAGTGTATGACCTTAGCTATTCTCTGACCATCCTTCCAGTTGATCCAGTGTATGACCTTGGCTATCCTCTGACCATCCCTCCAGTTGATCCAGTGTATGACCTTGGCTATCCTCTGACCATCCTTCCAGTTGATCCAGTGTATGACCTCGGCGATCCTACTGACCATCCATTTCGATTGACCTCTTATTTGTCACCTAGGCACTTACTTGCACGTAGTTTTCCCTTCCTGTTCCTATCCTAGTCGTGGGACTCTAGGGGTAGTTCTTCAGGAGAGTTATCGCCCACGCTACCTAGCAGCGCACTCTAGTCTCCGCTCCCCAGCCTTCACTCTCCCCTGCAGGGGAGCTTGCGCTGTCAGTGGGAGGACAGACCTGAACCTTCCCTCTCCACCTTCCTACTGACAGCCTACGACATCCAGCATCGTCCTCAAGCGTCGCTCCCCAGCACTCCCTTCCCTGCAGGCGTCCGTCTGCGTTGATGACAGACATATCAAATGGAGGGACACATAATAATGCATGTCTTTACTTACCCCTGTAGCAGAAGTCACAGCTGTAAATGAGACAGCTGTGAGCGAGAGATGCTCAAAGGATATATCCTCTAATGCTCAAATCATGGATGGACGGAAATCTGTAGTAAGGCCAATTAGTATCCACGGAGTGATAAATCTTCCAGATGGTAGGATTAATTGCCAAGCTAATTGTTAGCAAAAAAAGGGGTTGACAACAAAAAAAATGAAGAAAAAAAAAATGTCAGGTGAATCATAATCGAATCAGGCTTAACCTTTTAGTTCCCTGCAAGAAGAAATTCCTAATTATTTCTGCCATTTTAAAGGACCCCATCCAGCTTCTGGAATAGACACCAACTCCGACAGAAAAGATCATATCCTGCAGTAGATCATGTTAATGAAGGTTGTCTGCCTGATAGGAGCATTTGCCCATCTTGATGATGGTTATCTGGACTTCTTCATTCTGCATGATGCTGGAGTAAAAACCTTTGCACTGAGGTACCATATTCGCAGGTACAAGTTGTCCAGGATTAAGAAAAAAAAAGTTATCTGGGTATTTTTGAGAAGCAGACCAAAAAAAAAAACTGATGAGATGTACCTCTTGTCCACAGAGAAATCCTGTAGACATCCATATTTAAACTTTGTTTCTACCTTGCTTGGAAAGAAATATGACAGTGATGTTAACTGAAAATCTCCACTAAATTCCTTCTGAGACATATTGAAGTGACTGAAGGAGTTGCCCATCGTCATTAATTCCAATTTGTTGAAATGAAGGTTCTTGTCTGTGCAAACAGAACCCCTGAACTGTTGGGAACAACCTGTCAATAATTGTAATGATCGAGACAGGCTATTAAGAAGCCTGTCTAGTTGTTGGCTCCTCTGGAATAATAGTACTACAACATTCTTCTGGCTGATGGAAGAAAAAAAGGGGAAACAAACATTTTTCCTTAAAACCATAATTAATAAGACTCACCAAATGAAAGGATTCTTGTGGGAAGGGTCAGGGGGGTTCTAGATTATATCTCATCCTTGATAGGTGACTAGGATGTCCTGAATTTTTTCTTATAATGGGTACATCATTCAAGGAAGGAGTTATCCAGATTTCCTTATGTCCCAGGATCTCCTAACAAGGATCCAGGATTAGTAAGAAACCTTGGTAAAGGGATCAGACCAAAGAGAACCTGAAGCACTGAGTCCAGCAGGTATGTGTCTGTTAATATTCATATCGTTCCTGAAGGCCCAAGGGATAGCATAGACACAGTTCAGGTCTAAAAAACAACCTGGTTCCCCTGTAATTTATGACCGATGAGTATACTGAATAAGCCCCTGCCAAAAGAATAAGAAGACAATTCTTGTAAATTGCAGAGCATACGATTTTTTTCTTATTCGCAATGACCGGCGGTCCGATAAGACCGCTGACATTGTTCTGCAAATGCTGCAGTCTGCTCATAACTGAATGAGGGTATATATACAAACTACCAAATCTCATTGAAAATCTAGTAACCAGAAAGGACTGTATCTAAATCGAAATGATAATTCCTGATCCTTCAAACTTGAAGAATACCTGAATTAATGTAACTGATCATCCAACCGGACTTTACCCAGGAAAGAAAAACACAAATCTGATCTTTGAAGGCATAGTAGTTTTCCAGATATTGATCCCTAACGCTGTATCAGTAATACTGAGGCACAGGCTAACAATGTATACCTGACCAAAAAGTCATTACAGGAGAAAATTGCTTCCTGGATATCTGGGCTATAGCCCTATCCAGTAGAAGTGGATCTAAAAAAAACCTCTTCCAATGATGAAGTAGTAGGACTGATAACATGGTCCTGTCCAGTAATCCATAAAGGATGAAAATATACATCTGGACTAATAAGAGTAAGAAGATGCAGACTCTGAGATCAGTGTGACTCAGGAATAGTACTGGGAAACCTTCACCATAATAGAAACTTACTAATGAGAAAGACCATATCCTGAACATCTGGGCCATGGCCCTATCCCCCCTAGGAGGATCAATCCAGAAAATTTGGATTAAAGAGAGGATAGATACAGTACTATCCCAAGGAAACAATACAGGGTATACTGATATATTAGTAGGCAGACAGGAAAGACTGACCACATTATCCAATTATACAGAGCATAGTCACAAGGTCATGAGGCAAAAGGTGAAATCCCAAGAGACCAACCCACCATGATACATAGTATTATGATACATCTTCTTGGGACGGATACATTCTGTCTCACGATATGAATTCATAATCATCAGTTCCCTGAGGCCCTGAGAGACCAAAGTCTAGAGATAGAGATGACCTGGTAACACAAGGACCCCTGCAACTTCCTGAAAGGAAAGAGGTGCGAGGTCCTGGTACATAGTGGAATGCTAGCCGCGGTTTAGACAGGCTGCATAGAAATATAAAATAAACCCCTGTTGGGAGAGAGGCTCCTGCCTCCGTCCTTCCAGCTTGGTAGGACCAAATAACTGCAGGTGGGGAGGTGAAGTGCACATTTATAATTTTTGATTGGTCCTACTAGCTGGGAGGCGGAGTCAATGCCCGCAGTCTCTGCCATGGATTGGACATAGAGGAAAGTAGGAAGCGTCGGGCTATCCTGAAGTCTATCGGTTAAATCCTTAAGTGTCGTGGCATCCGCCAAAGGCAAAGCAGTGGATTTAGACAGTCTGTAAATGTGGGGGGGGGGGGGTTCCACCTGAGGAGGTGTAGCCCACTGAGCCAAGCCTGCATCAGAAAAGGGATACAGCTTAGAGAATCTCATAGAAAGAGCAAGACTCTTGTCTGGAGTCTTCCACTAATCCATGATAACCTGATCTAGAGTGGGATTAGGCGGAAACATGGTACTGGACTTCTTGCGCCTTTGAAAGACGTCAGAAGTAGACTGTGAAACTACAGGGTTAACAGGAATTTTTAGGGTAGTCAGAACCGCCTTAATGAGACCCTCAGCGTAGGGTTCAGGGTCAGCATCAAAGGGGTCACCAATATGTATGGGATGAAGCCCCCCCCTTCTGCACATTCACAATCCTCAGACTTCTCAAAAGAATCCTCCACACAGGACTCGGAGATCTGAAATGAAGGCGTTAAGGGAAATGTAATTTCTTTCCCGAGAGTACCCCAAAGCAGAGTCAGAACCCCCCCACGGACCCCCAAGACACTGCAAAAGTGAACCAGATTACAGGACAAAGGGAAACAAGAATGAGCCCTTTCTCAACTCGGTACATGGAGCGGTTGCAGATATACGTCCCAAAGCAGTCTGTCCCATAGAAGTCAATGGAGCATTGCGGCTATTTGGTAAAACGCACCCTTAAAGGTGAAGAATTAAAATAAAAAGAATAAAATAAAGTGTTCAAAATGAGAACCACCTTATATAGAACACCTAATAAACATTAAAAACACATGAATCCAAAAGGAAAGTGAGAAAAAAGTCCGCCAATTCACCAAAGAATAGCAGGGAAGGGGTTAATTACCACAAAACAGCCCAAATGCTACAAAGACCCAGAGAACAGACAGATAATTACCCAACACGAGTGCAGGAATTATAATGTACTCCAGAAAGCCCCCTGTGGGGAGGAGAACTGTGGGAAAAGTGGACTATGGCACTCAAAGGGTTGCTCACTTTTTTGCAGGTCTTCTTTCTTCAGATTACCATTGAGAGGGAAGAAGCCTCAGAGAGACTCCTATGGAGAGAGAGACATGGGTTGCATGATTCTCTCCCAGGGCTGCAAGGGTCCTCAGACCTCACCTGTTGACTGGGCAATCTCCTTCAGGGGAAGCCAGTAATGGTAATCCACCTAATGGGGAACATTGGGCACCCCATATCTAAAAAATAAATAAATAATAAAAAAAAAAAACCTAAGCAGAATCGTTCACACCCTTCTAACCAGTTTCATGGAACAAATTATCTGGTGGGAGGGGCCAAGGTAGCCTGATAAGGAGGGGGAGGCTGCACCCCAGAATTGTTCCAGCCTACCGGGATGAGCTGTCACCTCACCATGGTATCTGTATGTTATATTGGATGACAGAGAAATATATTTATATTAAGTGTTACTATGCCTTGAAGTTCCATGAGGAGGATACATAGCTCACTTGTGTGTGTGTCAGACTACCAGGAAGGTTACTAGTGCATCCCTCCCATACCCCCTTCTCCCCCATAAGCAAGACAAGGTAACCCTCAACCAAGGGCCTCTCTCTCTCCCCCCTTAGCACCATAGCTTGATCAGCCTAGCTCCAGTACTTTTGCAAGCTGCCGACATAGTCTGGCTATAACTGGAGCATTGGAGAATTATGATATTTGTAATGGCCATATCATTTTCTCACGTAGGCCACTTTTTTTTTTCATTATTATTTGGCATGATCATGGTCAGAGCCATAGTCAGGGGACAGGTTTCCACTGCCAAGGTACTTTTCATTGCATTTCTAGGACAATCATATAATGCCTGGGATTTCAATTTTTCCGTTAAACAGAAGCTTACCTCAATTTCTTCTTGCAATAACTGCTTCTCACTTTGAAGTTTTTTAAGCTCCTCCTTGGATTCTTCACTTGATGTATGCCTGTACGGAAATGATGGATCTAACTGCTTCTCCAAACTCTCTGCTTTAATCTTAAAAAAAAAAAAAAAAAAAAAAAAAAAAAAGGGAAGGAAGATGGTAGTGAAAACAAGACTCAAAAAGAAATAATTTAAATACGTGCAATCATCCAAACTCCAATTACCAATTAATAAATCACTGAACCCCATTTCTCATTTTGCAGCTCACTGGTGTCCAACTAATTTGATTGGCAGGGCATTAAGTGTTTTATGAGGCCAATACCAATATATAAGTCAAGAGCGAGCACAGGTCATTTGCCCCCCAAAAAAGAAAAACGGCCAGTTTGACAACTCTGCTCTATTATAGTTGAATCCGGCTTCAATGTTACCACTGCCCTGTGGGTTTACTTTTAAAATGGCACATTCTGAACAGGGAGGACGCATTCTGTGCATTAAGCATGCCCCTTTGATTTAAAGAGCAACATGAGAATCTCGATCTGCATATAAGTGCGAGATTCTCATGTTGCATCTTTAAACGGTGCTCCCCGCAGCATCCAGGTTATTGCGCGCATTACCCCTTTGAGTGCCTCCGACCTCCTACCATGTGCAAGTAGAACACAATCAGCAATCATGGATTAGGTTACAAGACAACTAGAGAATATAGCACGTCAAAAGAGAAGTCCATATTCATTATCCCATTTCTTCTAACTTATCTTTTGATGTGAGAGCTTTTATGCCCTTGAATGATAGAAAATTAGCCAGCATTTAGAGAGATAACATTTCCATTTACATCAATGGGAATGTTTATTTCTCCCCTATGCAGTCGGCTTGTCCCAGAGTTGCTCCACTTCTTGTGTATAAGTTCATACAAGTAAAGAAGATATGTGCTTTGCAGAGTGGATGCTTACTTCACTGTCCCTAGCGGTCCTTTCTGCCTTCTCCAACTGTTTCTTCAGTTCTTTGGTTTTTGACTCATATCCCTTCAAATCCGCCTGCAGCTGGACAATCTGATGCCTTTTTGTCTTGTTGCTGTTCAAGCACCTTTCGAGTTCAGTTTTAAGTTCCATAATGATCTCATCTGTAGAAAGGTCTTTTCGAATGCCATTACTTTGAATTGCCCTTAGCATAAAATAAATAAATAAATAAACCAATTACTAAAAATTACACTGACAGAAATGTACACCATGAAAAAGAATGAGCTGCACTCACTGAGCGAAATTTGAAAGAGAAAAGCAAGTATTTATTGGACACCAGTACACGGAGCACACTCCATCTAATGTGTTTCACACCAAACGTGCTTATCCATAGAATCAGTTAACTGAATCACCAAACATTCTCAGTAGACAGCCCTTCCTTCAATTCAATCAAACCAATAAAAATGAAGCAGATTAATTACAAATGTTACAGAATCTTTACCCTCTACCATATGAGACTAGTAAACACTCAATAAGAATTAACCATTGAAACACCGCAATTCCATGCATTAGAAATAAGATACAATGACCCAAATTCAACAGAAGAGTGACATAGGTTAATGACTAGAACTGACTTTAGAACGGATATCTGGACAGATCACGAGGGACAACCTTCCTTCATTCAGTATAAGGGAAATCGAAGGAGGACAGGTTTTTCCTTATACTGAAGGAAGATTGTGCCTCATCACAATCCGTTTTCAGGTTTGAGGGGAGATGGCTTACCGGACTAAAAAGGGGTGGGAGGGGGACAATTTCTAATATGATGTCACGGATAATATAGCGATTTCAGCATTACCACTGACTGGGAGCAATAGTATACAGTATAAAGACACATCGTAGCTTAGCACTCAGTGAAGCATTACTAACCCTCTCAATACCATCTACAAAAGTTACCGCAGTATTATCATGTACTGTGCACAAATGTTGTGCTGCACCCGTTTTAAAATTCCTACAATTTAGATTAGATTATCAATATGTTCACAAACTTGTTCTCTAAAACTCCTTCTTGTATTCTCTACAGATTGTATTTTACAGATATTGCAAGTGAAAAGGTATAGAACATTACGAAATGCCCAATTAACCCTTTGAGTTCAAGAGGGGAATGCAATGCATTGTACTCTGGCATTCAAAAGTTTAACGTCTTCCTTTATCTTTTATACATGCTTGGAGACAACCTATTGGCCAAAGATGGTGCCTTTTTAGACACAAATTTGCACCTTTTTTCCACAATGGGGCGAAGAAGTCTATCGCCCATAAGAACGGGCAGATAATTACAATAACTTTTTAAAATTTTCACAACTGTAATTAGTACGAAGCACAACTACTTTGCCCGTCCCGATTTACATATTATTTGTCCTCAATAGGTCCTCATCTTATTTTTGGAGATTAATTATGTCCCATCTAGCATGCTTTTCAGATATTATCTGTTCATAAACATCTCTTAAAGGGATAGTAATGTTTCATAATAAAAACAGCTCTAATTAATCATCATAGTATTTGGACTTTGGAGAGTGTTATTTCAGCTCTGTCAGAGTTGTATTTCAAGAGTTATTCAATGACAAAGTGTCCCCCTCCCGTCCCTTTTACTGATGTCACACTGCTCAGCCAGAGCAGAAGGGAGGTGCCCAGGTAGATTGCACAGAGGGACAATCTTCAATTAAGATAAGGGAAAAACCTGAAAAGCTTGTCAAGGGGGGCAGGGCTTTCATTGTTCTCATAGGAAAAAGATTGTCCCCTTCTGTTATCTGTCTGGTCTATGGACTGCATTCCACATCTGAGAAGAGATTGCTTACACTAGGTAAAAGGGGCGTGAGGGGAAACTTTGCTTGTGAATCTCTCTTAAATAATAAAGGTTTGAGAGATAAGACTTATATCGTTCTTCGTGTTTTTTTAATGCCTACAAAATAAAATAGTTAAAACGAAGTATTACTATCCCTTTAAATCTTTACTAGCATTTTTTTATTTATTTATTTATTTTAAATGAAAACACCACGCATTTCTGCCTCAACCTAAGGAACTGTACAAGCGGTACATTTTTGACATTAGGATGTGGATGACAAATATCTGCCCTCACCAAAGCAGTAGTAGAGGCGAGTTTGAGGTATACACTAGTCTGCAATGTACCCGTAAACAAACAAGAACTAATAAATAAATCCAAAAAAACTATTTCTGTGGGATGACTAGACAAACGTATACCATCACAGTCAAATATCTAACAGGTATAGTAAGTGCAATTGTGCAGAATAAGGTGAAATTACACTAATCTCTAACAAAGGTAAGAGCATCCATTAGCAGCAGAGGCACTGATGGGCAGTGTGTGTGTGATAACTCCGTGTACATTTTTTCTTTAAACACCACATAACAAAACAAAAACTTGTGTTTTTTGAAAACCAATTTCTACTTTCTGCCATAGTGTTGTTGAACCCATTTATATACACAAAGCCAGGATTATGACTTGCCACACCTTTCATGAGGATCAGCCAAACTTCTGGTCCCTCCGAGGCCGGCATCTGTTGTGACTATGACCCAACCTGGGATAACCAGTGGCTGTCCCAGAGACAAATGGGGCTGCTGAACCAATGAAGGTCTGCCTTAGTCCAATTGGACAGGGACATAATAGAAACATGACACTGCTGTCTGGTCCAATTTCTCAGAACTTCCAGCTGCAGCTCCCATGTATGGAGCTGAGCAAAAGTAACTGCATCCAGAATGGACATGAAAAGTCTGAATCTAAGCACAGAGTTTCCTTTGTAGGGCCCCCTTCTGCAAACTATGCAGGCCAAGAGGTCCCTTGTGAGCATATGTGAGCCACCTGAGTGGTCATGACCTTGAGGAGTGGAGGCCAGCCCAAAAGGAATGGCGGTAATCTAAAAATAACAGTCTTAGAATGCAAACCACATGAAACATTGCTGATCATCACTGAGAGGGTAGTAGATAAGCGGAATAGCCTACCAGCAGAAGTGGTAGACTTTAACACAATGATGGAATTTAAGCATGCATGGGACAGACAGATGGCTGTTCTGAACATACGACAAGACCAAGGACCAAATAAGGTTTGAAGTTATTACAGTAGGAAAATGGTCAGACTTGATAGGCTGAATGGTTCTTATCAGCCATCAAATTCTAGGTTTACAGATAGACCTCCATTAGGTCTCAGGAAGCCAAAAATATATCTAGCAGGAAAGAGACTTTAAAAACAGTTGAATTAGCTAAGAATTGTGAAGAACTCTGTACATAAAAAAGCATTATGGGGGAAGGGACTTGAAGTCTATGTGGTACCCTCCAGAAGTTACCTGCAAAAACCTACTGGTCTCCACAGAAATGGCCCATGTGCTGTGGAAAAACATCCAATTGCCTGAGGTGGACCAGACCCCCCATCCCAGTCATGCAGAGATAGATTTGTCGGCTTTGGGATGCTACACAGGCTTCTTGTCTGACCAGGACTGCTTGGGCTTTAGGGATGGAAAGTAGCTGGGTTGCAGAGGTTGCTGGCAGAGGGCAATGAATTCCACAAATCTTCCATTTAGGAGTAACCTGAGGCAACAAAGAACTCAGCCAGTGGAGTGGCTGATAATATACTCCAAATCAGGGTCAAACAGCTGCTTGCCCACACATTGAAGAGACACCAAAAGGACTTCCTGGAACACTGGAATGCTGAACAAATCTTAATCCACATAGCAAGATGAGCAGCCAAGGCCTTTCCAGTGAACTAGAAACATCAAAGGCCTCTCAGTAAAAAAATGCATTAGAAGATTTTGGATATAAATCACTACCAGATAATACTATAACTATATACTACTATTACTACCAGACTCCAACTATAGATTCCAACACCCTGAAGAAAGGATCTAGGATCCAGAAACACATTGGTGTATTTAAACATTGCGAGTTTTATGGTTTTCAATTTGATCGTTCTTAATAACGTCTACTTGTATATTTGGATCATTGGCTACAAGAGTTATAAAGGAAAGGGCTACAAGGGAGTGGTTTGGAAGCCTGTACAGGGGCAGGTTGATAAATCCCCTGTTGCTTTAAACCGGCTGTACTTATTGCAATCGGTATTTGCAAAACGGAGTAATTTGATTTTCCCTTAAATCATTGAGAGCCTGCCATAGTAATATTATATTATATATATATTATATATACACACACACACACACACACACACACACACACATATATATTATATATATGAAAAGTGCCCCTTTTTTTGTTTGTTGCATTTTCCTGTCAACAGAAAAAAGAAAGCTATGCAGAGGAAGAAATTGCCTCCTGTCAGGTGTCCATCATTTCAGAATTACCTTGTCTAGCTCTCTTGAAAATATATGGGGAAGCAGAACTACAGCCTGAGACTACAGGGACCTTAAGCATCTCCAGGACAACCTGAATAAGACCAACAGGAGAATTAGCAGGGTCTTCCTCGTAAAAATCCCCAACAAGGAAGGTTGAATGGAGGCAACAGAAGTCCCATAGAAGCAATCTAATATGGCCACCGCTAGTGCCAATTTTTAAACCTTTGAGTGCCAGAGAGGTATCCAACCTCTGGCACCCAAAGGGTTAAAGGCACCGCAACCTCAAAAAGTTAATGTAAAAGTATAGAAAACTAGTTGATAAAAAGGAACAAAAAGCCACTGCCACAAAAAGACTGCTCCAATAACACTCCAGATAAATTAAGTTACAGAGTAAAAAGGCAAGGAATGCATTGCCAGATAGTCAGTGCAAGCAATAATGAAAATTTCTCTGTTGTAATAAAGGGTAGGAACACACTATGCATTCTGAGGGAGGGAATCCTTCCTTTCCAGTCTTCAGGCTCCTATATAGCAAGCAACCAAGCTGCTCAAAGAAAGCTATAAAAGGACAAGCCGGATAATGCAACCCATCCGCCACCAGAAACAGGTTCCTGAAGATTGCGTTCTGGTTCAAACCAACATAGTAAATTATGTTGATAAAGGACAATTCCATCAAGTTCAAACTTTGCCTTATAACCCAGATAAATAAGAATTATAAGCTTTCCTGCTGTCAAATAAGTTAGTCTTTATATAAAACTTCCTGTTTTGCCTACTAATACACAGTATAACCCTGTATGTTCCCTTTTGAAAGAAATGTATATAATCTTCTCTTAAATGTATCCAATGTATCTGCCATTACAACATCCTTGGGCAAGGAATTTGACACTTTTTTTTTTTTTTTTTTTTTTTAATAAAATAGCAAAAACTTCCACTGCGGAATTTGAAACTTCCTTTCCTCTAATCTCAAGGGGTAGCCCCTGGTTATTTGTTCAGGCCTTGGAATTAATAGCTCACCAGAGAGATCCTTGTATTGACCTCTCATACTTGTACATGGTGATAAGATCTCCTCTTAGTACTCTTTTTCTATAGTGTAAATAAACCAAGTCTGTCTAGTCTTTCCTCATACGTCAAGTCCTCCATTCCCCTAATTAGTTTTGTTGCTCTTCGTTGTAATCTCTCCAGTTCTAGAATATCAGTTTTTACAACTGGTGCCCAAAACTGCATTGCAAACTTGAGGCAAGGTCTTAACATAATTTTGCCACTGTACAAATCATTGCTATCCACTCTTGCTTCAATACCCTGCAAGACAATGCTTTGTTTGCTTTTGCTAATGCTATTTGACATTGGTCACTGATTCAAAGTTTGTAGTTTACAAAGATTCCCAGGAGTCCCCTAAAATTATTCCACTTTGTTCATTGGGATTTCTTCTTCCCAAAATGTATGACTTTACTACATTAAAATTCATATCCCATTTATTTTCCCAAGCTACCATTTTATGTCAATCTCCCTGAAGAGAACAAATATCCTGGTCTGAATTTATTACCCTGCATAATTTAGTGTCACCTGCAAATACTGATATTTTGCTTTCTATATTTTTTATTTATAGGTAATTTATAAACATGTTAAAATGCACAGGCCCAAGTACTGAGCCCTGAGGTACTCCACTCTCAAACTTTAACTGTCCAGGAGAATTGTCCATTTACAAGCACACATTGTTCCCTATCCTTCAAATCAGTTTTCGATCCAATTGCAAAAGTTACCTTCTAGCTCAAATGTCCTTATTTTATACCATAATTTCTTGTGTGGCACTGTATCAAATGCCTTTTAAAAATGTAGAGATACATCTACTGCTGTACCATTATCTTATCTAAGCTGCCTCTTACTTCTTCATAGAAGCTCAAAAGATTAGTTTGGCCATGTTGATTCCTGCTAATATTTTTCTGGTGTAACCCTAAGTATAATACCTTATTAGCTCTTCTAGCATTTCTTCCACTACAGAGGTCAAACGCACAGGTCTACAATTCCCAGGTTCTGTTTTAGTTACTGTTTCAGTATCTATTTTTGCTAATATAATTGCCTTTTTGAAATATTTGCTATAATCCCTGTATTTCATTTCTGTCCCTTCAACAATGGAGGCCAGAGATAGGTACCTACCCAATGCGTAATTACTCAGCCCCATTCCTGCCAGAATAAAACAAAAAGGCGGCTAAGAGAATCTTTGCTACATTTCCATTCTAATTGAGGTCCATTTTAAAACTTAGCAGGTCTAGGTGCAGGGTAAATTGAATCAGGAGGGAGTCTCCACCTCTGAGGGCCTTTTTAATAAAGTTCCCTGCCCCCAGGAGGAGGAGGAGACGTCACCCCATGGTTGCTGTGCTCCACATACAATTATTTATACATTCACACAGAGCAGTACTTTGCATATGCAAATCATCCTTGAGCTTTGTCATTCTAATGGCAATAGGGGAATCCAGACATCTCTTGCTCATAGGTGCCTAGAGAGAAAAGCTGCACCTCTGACAAGGCCCACAAAAACCTAAATGTATGTCTGGGGTTGGCTGCTACTTTCGTTCAAAGTGGAGTCACCCAGCGCGTAGAAGCTGCACCAGTATGATGTTGTCTGCTAGGTAAAACATACCTCAACTTTAATTCATATAAAAACTACAATTTTATCATGAAGTGATGTTGTTCCAATCACTTAATATGGAGAGCTGGAGTCTGGGACTCAAGATCTCCATTATAAAGGTGTAGACATTCCGGCACAAACTACATGAGCTAAACAATAAAAATAAATAAATTACCTGCGGAATCGGGATTTTTGCCAGTTCACTTTCTTAATTCCCAAATCTACATAGGAATCTGACAGATCTTCTTGCTCTCCTCCATTGAGAAAAACGCCCAACGTTGAAGCAGATTCATACATTGTAATTTGTTCCTTCAGTTCACTTAGCTCTTCCTATAACAGGAGGAGAAACACAAACTATTTGCCAGTAATTTTACATTTCAGGAATACTGTACAAGTATTAGTTTAAAGGTAAATTATCTTAATTAAATGCAAAATGGTGTCCCATGCTTTTGCATGTATTGAATATATTGGGATCTAATGATTCATTAGCAAAAGAGTTTTACAGTAGGAGGGGCTATGTACTTAAACAGGTGTTGGAAAGGGGATTACTCAAAAGGCCAATTCATTGTTCTTTTTAGTACATTGGTGGACACAGGGACCAATGAAGTTAGGTTTCAACCACTAAAAGGCTGAGCATAAAGCAAAGAAAAAAAAAAAAGCCAGGGGGGGGGGGGGGGGAGTAATGAAGAATATACCCTTATGACAAAGGAAGTGGCCAAAGTTGTCACAATCCTGTTGTCTATTGACCCCATGAGCTCAAAAGGTTCAGGCTGGAGTCCCCGTATAAAAAAAATGTAAGTCCTAAGAGGTCATGAATCTCTAACCATGGGCTGGATATGAGCAGCCCCTTGGGTGTGAAGCCAGAGGTCTTTGGAAAGGGGGAAAAAATATAAATAAGTAGGAGCTTTAGACATTATGCTTTAAAGGAATACACAGCTAAAAAAAGAACTGAGGTTTTATACACAAATACACTGTTCTTCATGCTAGCATCTGTGGAAGTTATTAATTTGCTTTCTGAGGCCTAAAACTTAGTTCAGTGTATGCCCTGAAGGAGTAGCCATTCCATTTTCAGGGTTCCAAGCACCATAATAATTCTAAGGCAATTGCATGTAAATGGGCTAAGTTAAAAGCATTTCTGAATACAAGAACATTGGGTACTAATCATAATAAATTTAACTTAAAGAGATAGTAATGTTTAAAAATAAAAGCAGCTCCAATTAATAGTCATAGCATTTGGGCCAAGGAAAGTTATTTCAATACTGTCAGAGTTGTAGTTCAAGAGTAACTGAATGATAAACTATTTCCCCCCACCCCTTTTACTGATGTAACACTACTTACCTCGGAGCAGCAAGGTGGTGTCCAGATGGCTTGCAAAGTGGGGCAATCTTCAATTAGCATAAGGGAAAAACCTGTCATGGCCGGCAGGGTTTTCATCATTCTCACAGTAAGAAGACTGTCCCTTGCTGTGAGCTGTCTGGTCTTAAGACCAGATTCCACATCTGGGGGGAGGTGGCTTACACTAGGTGTCCATCTGGACACCACCCTTCTATTCTGAGGTGAACAGTGTTACATCAGTAAAATGGGCAAGAGCGGGATACTTTATCATTCAATTATTCTTGCACTACAACTGAAAGTATTGAAATAACACCCTTCATGGCCCAAATAATATGAAGATTAATTGGAGCTTCTTTTATTTTGAAACATTATTAACCTTTTAAGCCCTCTTCTTGCATTTCAAATAAAGCAAAGCAATTAAATGTCCTCTGGACAGGAAAATTTACAAGTGTTAAAAAGGAAGTATTGGATAATATTTTAAGGATGAAACTTTTTTTTTTTTTTTTTTTTTTTTTTTTTTTTTTAATTTTACATAAAGGCTAGCTGTAAGAATATATTTAAAAGTTATATCAACTAGTTATTTTTAGGTGTTTGTGAGCCTTTAAGTTCTTTATTGAGTCCCGTTTCAAGAAACTTAAAAAATTCTTGGGATATTATATACTGATGTTGTAAAGCACAACACAACAGTTATGGTATGTTTGTCAGACACAATGACAATCTGACAATGTTGGCTTGAGAAACTAACAGTCTGGATGACATTGTGATACAGACCTTTTCTCCTCAAAATGGTGGCTTCAACTTCCATGAGATTCTGGTGGAAAAAGGATCATGAGATTCTGGTGGAAAAAGGGTTCCTATGAGAGCCAGATACTATGTAGAACCACTGACATGTGGCGGTGGTCTCTGTAGTATGCAGTATGTGGCAATGCTGGAGCAACAAGGATTATTGAAATCCCCTTCCAGGCTGATCTTCTTGATCATCCAAGGAAGCAGGGTGACTGGAGGGAAAATAAATGCCAGACTGAAATGTGAAGAAGGTGCCGCCATAGTAGCTAACAATTTTGTTTCTGGGGATTTTGACCAAGCAAAGTACCTGGGAAGATTCCTGCTGAATCTCAAGGCCATCAAATATATACCTGGAACTGCCCAATGGCTGATTAGGTTGCCTGGCTGCTTCCTGTTTGGGACCTTCACATCTAAGTTTACTACATCTGCAAGGTACACAGCTGAGAGTGCAAGAACTATGTTCATTGTTCATGGAGACTTCAGCCATGGGCTGCACACAATTTGTGCTGCTCTGGTGATTGATTTATGCATTGCAGAAGCATTTTCAGACTGGGCTCTTACAGTAGAGTTCTGTAATAGATCTGACCAGCAGCTAAGGACATTGAAACCTCACAAATTTTGAGGATATGGATTTGCAAATCAAATCATCATGCATGCCAGATGCCATTACCACTTATTTTGGTGGATCATTTTCAGTTCACCTTGCAGCCCAAAGAATAAACAGCTCTACCTCCCTTTTCAGATCAGACCGCAGACACAAGGCAGCTACATGTGCTAATTAAATATTAGTTTGGATAAACTATCCTTTCAGACTCGATTTTTAGTGTCCATGTAGAAAATCTGCCAGGAATAAGGTAAAGTGGAGGATTATAATATTGAGATCTAAGATTTCCTTTAAGAGTCAATATCATTTTTGTGAACATTTTCAGTAAGAAGAAGTAGAGATTTATAAAGTAAATACCTGAATTTAGATAGAGATAGAATGAATAAAACACTGACCTGTAAGGCCTTGTTCATGTCATCACTTATGATTTTTGCGGACTGTACTTGCTGAAGCTGCAATCTCAATTGAGTAGCTTCTTGTATGGAGCCTAAGGAATGGAAGTAGATAATGGGAAATGAAGCAAAGGGCATTTATTAATCAATTTTTGCATTAGTGAGGCCACTATAATTAAATATTTAATCAACTTAAATATTTTCATCTTTTCAGCCACATAAATATGCATGCAGTGCCTGTGCAGATGTATGCTCATGGTTGCAGAGGTGTATGTGAATGTTTGCTCGCAAATGTGTGTTCAAGTGAATGCATGCACATGAAAATGCTGTGTGCGCAAAAGCATTCAAATTAGTGAGCATATGCGTGCTTTTGTGAACAGCCAGAAATTGAGCCCCCATCTTCACTGGTTGCTGTGTTGCCACAGATAATAGGAGTTGTATTCCAGTAAAAGCTGGAAAATCACTGCCCCGCTACACCAAACATTAAATAGAGGATCCAGAAAGAGGGTGGGGGGGGGAGCTGCTAAAACAATCACAATCCATTAAAAATAAAGGTTTATCTCATCATCTCTATGCCCCACCACAGTAGTGCATTTAACCATCTTCAGCCAAGGAGGAACTACATTTACTCCTGATTGGCTGTGTCCAAGGCAGCACATGCACAACACCCCTGTTCAAACCTGATGTTTTGCTCAGTCTATCATCAGTGAGCAGTAAAGAAACAGCACATTGCTGAAAAGACAACGAGGATATAGAGGATTGTGTGTAGTTAAATGTTATTTAGGTTATATATTGGCAATAAATGCCCTGCCTTCTGGTGGAGGATCCTTTATACATTGTCCATTTCCCTCATGAATGCAAAAACAGCAGCTCAAATTAATCTTCATAGTATTTGAGCTATAGAGTGTGTTATTTCAATACTGTCAGAGTTATAATTCAAGAGTAACTGAATGATAAAGTATCCCCCTCCTGCCCCTTTTACCTAGTGTGAGTCACCTCCCCTGAGATGTGGAATCTGGTCCACAGACCAGACAGCTCACAGCAAGGGACAAATCTTCTTACTGTGAGAACAATGAAAACCCTGCCCCCACCAACAGGTGTTTCAGGTTTTTCCCTTATGCTAATTGAAGATTGTCCCTCTCTGCAATCCACCTGGACACCACCCTGCTGCTCTGAGCTGAGCAGTGTTACATCAGTAAAAGGGACAGGAGGGGGTCCTTTATCATTCAATTACGCTTAAAATACAACTCTGACAGTATTGAAATAACACTCTCCATGGCCCAAATACTATGAAGATTAATTGAAGCTGCTTTTATTATGAAACATTACTATCCTTTTAACTAAACATACCAACAGTGCTAACTGGCGTCTAGACATTTTTCCTTTAGGTTTAATTGTAGGGGAGAGGTGAGCTGCTGGCTACTGTTCTCCATAGAACTTTATAGTTACAGCTTCACTACTTTGTGGCAGTGGGAATACCCTTGCTTTACTCAGCAGAAAAGTCCTGAAAAATTATTTTTTCCCCGTAAGAAAGAAATTACTGGACATTTAATAAAATTATCCAATATTCTAGAGCTTGACAAATCCAGGTGTGTCTGAACCATTGCTTCAAAACAAGCCTCTATTACTCACAAGTTTAAACCTTAATTGGCAACCCACTATTACATGATGTGTGGGGGTATACCTGAAATCAAAGCAATGCTGCCCAGATAATTCCTAAGCGACAACAGGACATGGACGCAAAAGTGCATTGTGGGTGGAAGGATGAAAGCAAGGAGGGAAAAAAAGGTATTATTATAATATATATCCCTTTGAATGCCAGAGGGGGTACACAACGCACTGAAAAAGCGAATTGTTGCGTACCCCTCTAGCACTCAAAGGGATTAGATAGATAGATATGCTACTGTGTACAAGTGGTCAGTACTGGAGTGTGATACCATGTACAGCTTTTTAAAGGCTCCTGTTGACATCACTGCTTCTGAGAAACATTGCTTTGACCCCTTAAGCTCTTCTTTCACCCAGTTTCCAGTTCTGGGTGAGAAAGAAGCCGAGAAGTCAGAGCAGTTTTCTTCAGACAAATGGTGATACAATGTAAAGTCTTGTTAAGTTGTAGAAGTGATCACTCACTTCCACTGATTATAACTTGTATGTGTTAGAAGGGACAGTGTCTGTACTTATGTCCCCTCTCAAATTACTCCTCTGCCTCTCCACACCTCCTGTCACCACATGCTTGGCTAACTGCTTCGTGTCTCGCCTACTCTCTGCCTCGCATAACCATGTGTCTCCCACCACTCATCCCTTGGTTCTCATCTGCTCCCAGTCTTCATAGCTCCCCCAATCCCGGCTCCTTCACGTCTCAAACATTTCTTTCTTTCTCCTCCCTGGGCGCCTCCCTTCTATCCCCATAGCTGATGGGTGCAGTTTGCCCGACAGGTGGTGGACTTATAGCCAATAGGTGATGTGTGTAATGTGTGAAGTAGAACTGTACTATATCCTTAAAGCCAAGCATGTACGGATAATTTGTAATTATAATACCTGTCTGCAAGAGATTTGCACACTGTTTCTGACTTTCTTCTAAGCTCCTACTGAGCCTGTTGATCATTTCATTTTTTTCTAGTTTGCCTTCTTCTTGCTTCCTCTCAGCTTGTTTCACTTGGGCCTCCAAGTGGTTGCATAATTCTTTCTATTGGATGAATAAAAATGTATATGATAATGTTTGTTATTGTCATTCCAACATTGATATTTGCAATTATATGGAGAAGTATGAACACCAAGTAGTGGCTCTGATAGTGTAAAGTGCACTAAGAAACTGAACTCAACGTGGAAAGGCATGAAGCAGTTATCACCTCAACATATGAATTACAAATGATCTGCATACCCAGTCTCTTCTTATACATGTTAGTTCCTCAATTTTTCTGCAAGATTATGGTGCCTGGATTATTTCCTGTCCACCTCGTTATCCTAATATTTGTCCCAGCTTGTTGTAGGGTTACCCTGCTCTCTCGTGCCTCTGACTCTTGTTTTTTTTGTTCCAAACCACAGCTCTCCTTCCTCAACATCTGACGGAACTCCTGGTTTAGAGGTTTGGCTAACATGCTACTGTTTTCTATGGCAACCTGCAAGTTAACCCACAGTCTGCCTCACCTGTCCACTCTAACCAGAACTTTCTGCTCTCAGCAGATTATTTGCTCTGTCCTCTATGTTGTTACTGACAACAGCTCCATTTAAGTTTTGGTTTAGCCCTCTGCATTTCTAGTGTTGACACCCTGAAACAGCTCCTTGAGATAAGCACTGTGTTCCTGCTTTTTAACCTAAATGTATCATGAACTACTTCTTATTACTAGGTTGGGATTCCTGGATTACTTCAGTCCTCATTTCACCTCATGTTATTGGGGGAAATCTCTTCTGGATTCCTTTGCTTAACTACAGACACTTGAGGAAGTCTATTTTTACCATTTGAGTTTGAGATACTTTTTAATAGACTGCTTAGGACACAACTACATTTCTCTTCACAGTACTCACCAGAGTAAGCACTGATCTTCAGACAAATCCAGAGTCTTAAAGTGATAGTATTGTCTATTTAACATTAGTTGCCCAAGTCTTCTGTATATTAAAAAGTGTGCATACAAAAGGCGAAAGGCTTCTGAGGATGAACAACAGCACAATGGCCTGTTCTACAGCCAGTCACTGCTCAGAAGCATCAGGTTTTAGATCTCTAGTTCTATTACAGAGGAGAAATGTCCACATATATATTAGGCTAATCACACCCAACAGGGCGGTCCAGTTCCAAAATGACGGGCAAATCCCCCCTGCACAGGAACACTAGCTAACCCCCACTGAGGCCCAACAAGGCCGAAATGTACGTTAGCTGGTGTTCCTGTGCAGGGAGGGCTTGCCCATCATTTTGGAACTGAACTGCCATTTTGGGCGGGATTAGTCTAATACGTACATGTAAATTTCTCCTTTGCAATGGCACTAGACAGTTAAAACGTGATGCTTCTGAGCAGTGACTAGCCGTAGGACAGGCCAATGTGCTGGTCGTCCTCGGAAGCCTCTCACATTTTGTATGCTGTATATTAAAAATAACATATTGCGCTATGTCCAAGCGCTTACTTCTTTATAGCTCAAAAGTTATGAAGCACTGAAGATCCACCACCCTCCCCTTCTCCGCACGTCACTCAGAAGATGCAGGCTGGTAGGGACAGCTGGATCGAGGGGCAAACTTCAGTAAGCAAAGAGAAATCCTGCCCTCCTTCGTCGAGGAGGGCATGATTTCCCTTATACGCACTGAAGTTTGTCCCTCGCTACAGCCGTCATGTCGCACAACCCTATCTCAGATTCCGTGGGAGGCGGCTAGTAAGGGGTGGGCGGTGGATCTTCAGTGCTTCAAAACTTTTGAGCTACAAAACTGCAATCCTGCAATCCTTTTTAAAAGCAGGATGGGTATGTTTCAAGAATTCTATGCCAAACATATGAAAAACACAGTCTGAGGTCAAAACATATTTTATCCTAGCATACCTGTTCAATCAGTGCAGAGTTCACATCATCCAGTTTCTGTTGTAATGCCAACACCTGTTCCTCATTCTTCTTTTTAAGCATAGACACAAATGTTTCATGTTGTTCTCTTGCCCTTTGTAGCGAATCAGAACGACGCATGTCTAGGAGCTGCTGCTGCATGCTCTCCATTGCAGCTTTAGCCACTTTCAATTCCTTTCTCAACTACAGGAAGACAATGCAAGAGTACATTGATGGACTATATACAAACTGATTGATAAAACAACAGCAACTACAATTGAATTGAACTTGTCATTGGTAAATACTGCATTTATGCCCATATTGTATATAGAGGCAATGTTATTCAAATTATTTTCCTCTTCAACTTTAACGGAATCTTATGGAGAAGGTGTTTTCTCCAGAATGACACTTGAATTACAATATTCCCATATGAATGCATACTCCTTTACTGCCCCATGGGGCCATATTCAGGTGGCTAAAGAGGTGTAGTTCTAGAGTAAACCAAATGTACCAAAGAGAGGGAAACAAAACAAAAAAAACCCATCGATTTAAAGGGAGCTTGGACCTGTTGCCCCAAGATGAGTTCAGATTATAGATAATTAAAACCTGCTTCTATGTTGTACTAGCCATTCTTCTGTAAAATACATAGCTTGAGAAATTAACCTTAATATCTTGATGACACAGTGTGGTACTTCTTGTTAATCCCCTGTATAGAATGCCAGTTAATTCTGTTGAAGGTCAAACCCATTGCTCACTGTGCCATTATAAAGGTCTCCACTGGGTGTGCTCTGTCTAGATCAGTGCTTCTCAATATTTTACTGCTTAACCATCCAGGTACCAGAAGGGTGCTCTATGCATTGCAATGTGTTCCCCATCTCTGGCACTCAAAGAGTTAAACCACCTATAGCATAGTTTGGAATTTTCGGGGCACCCCTAACATTTTAGAACTAATTTTTCAGGGACGTGATGGGAGTATAAAATGTATTAATTCTTACATCTTGAAATACTTGAAAATGAGAGAGATATCAGTGTATTCTCCCTGGTAAAATATTTTCTAAATAAAATAAATAAAAATTACCATATCATGCCTAGCAGTTTCAATGAAAGAGGTCTTTAGCAAACTTATTGTTAAATCATGTTCTCCAAATCCATGTAAGACACAGGATCCATGAGGTAAAACTCCCTCCTCCAGGAGTGCAGACTTCCTCCTTCCCTCCGGCAGCACAGTGCGAAGGATTTGCACACCAAAACTGGCTTCAATTGAAGCCAGCATAGTCACATGGTATAGCTTGGTAAACGTATGCAGAGACAACCATATCGCTGCCTTACACAACTGCTCAGCAGTGCCTGATTTTTGTAGGACCAAAAGGTACCCACCAACCTGGGACTTCAAGCATCTTTTCACATCCAACAAATGAAGTTTCTGATCTGGCCTATAAAAAGCAGAGGGAAAAAGGAGGACGCACAATTTCCTGGTTGATGTGAAAATCTGACAAAACCTTGTATTAGCTTTTCTGCACAGTGGGGTTCAGAAAGGACTTAAAAGGGATAGTAATACTTAAAGTGTAAACAAAACAAAACCAAAATCACAAAAACCATGTTTGTTTTAGGCTTTACCTCCCTGATATAAACAAGGGTACTCCCACTGCTGCAAGGTGTTTTATTCAAAAGTTATTACAGCTCAAAACTTGATTTTTAGATGCAATATCTCCATGGCCTGAAATTGTACAGTGGCGTTGTTGCTACACCATCCTATGGAGATTTATGGTCAACTGATCAGAAAGGTCCATAGGATGGTGTAGCAACAACTCCACTGTACAATTTCAGGCCATTGAGATACTGCACTTAAAACTTTGCGTACGGTTATCTCTCAAACCATAAAGGTTTGAGAGAGATGACACTGGGGACAATTCAATTATTTTTAAAATGGCTACAATATGGGGATTAGTAATATTTTATTACTGCTATCCCTTTAAAGGGATAGTAATACTTGATTTTCCTAAAGCTGAATATTGTTCATATTAAAAAAAAAATAAATAAATAAATTCAGTTATGCAAGTCCCGTTCCTTAAAAGTTATATAAAGTTATATAGATTTTGAGTTAAGTTTATAAAGTACCCACTTTTTTTTTTTTTTTTTTTTTAAACATGCATCAGCGCTTTATTTGACAGATGGAGAGCCAGGTCCCGTGACCAGGCGGCTCTTCAGCAGAGCTGAATTTATCTTGTTTAATATGAACAATATTCAGCTTTAGGAAAATCAAGTATTACTATACTTTTAAAGGAATAGTAATGGTTCACAAAAAAAAAAAAAAAAAAAAAAAAAAAAAGAAGAAGCTCCTATTAATCTTCATAGTATTTGGGCCACGGAGAATGATAAAGTATCTCCCTCCCACTCATATTGCCTAATGTAAGCAGCCTCTCACTTCACCGGACAGGTCGCAGCAGGGAAAAAAAAACTTCATACTTTTAGCATAAGCAAAAACCTGCCCCCCTCCTTGACAGCTTTTTACTTATGCTCACTGACGATTGTCCTTCTCTGCGATCCATTCAGACAGTCTTGCTGCTCTAAGGTGAGCAGTGTTACATCAGTAAAAGTGGTGGGACGGGGGGATACTTTATCATTCAATTACTCTTAAATTGTGATTGTTTTTTGTGAAACATTACTATCCCTTTAAAAGAGGTTAACACTTTGAAAAACACTCCCTAGGTGTCTATAAATGCATCCAAGAGCCCCAATGTTAAGTCTTAGCAAATCACTGACCTGTTCTTCATTTGTGGTTAAACCATCAATTGTTGTCTCTAGAGCAGTCAATTTTCCTTTTAACTGAACCTCCATTTCTCTGGAATTCTGCAGCAGTGTCTGAGATTCTTGCAAACTGATGGCCATACCATCCTTTTGATCTGAATAATTAAAAATATACTAGTAAACTTCTAAATTCTGTGAATATATAACACATATTTAAATGAGGATAAGTGTTCAGCATAAAAAAGTAACAAACTTAGTGAGGCTGATGTACAAAGAAGAATTTTAGAAATTCTGTGGAAATCAGCTGTACCAGAAAGAAGAAAAAGATTCCCCTGGCTTTAAATTACTTGTTACACTGTGAATGCCAGAGAGGTCTCCAACACATGGTGTTTATTGAGCAAGACGAAAAGGTGCAATTCTGGATCAAAAGCAGCTACTCAAACAGGAGGCAAAATTAAAAATTCCAATGGAATCATGGGTAAAAGTATCCCCCAGCAGGAGGGCAGGGCATGTGACTAAAAAGGCTCTCAAAGGCAAAGACCTAACTTTGCACCAACTGGCATGCTCAGTTTTAACATACAGAAAAAATGAAAGAAAATAAACAGAAGTGAAATAAGACAGGCAATCTCCTGAACTAGAGAACCCAAGAGGACCCACACACATTTTATTTCTATTTCTACAGGAGGGAAGTCCTGGGCTCCACATGGACCAGGAGTAAAGGACTTATCAGTAAGTACACAAAAATCCCCTTTTCTCTTACATTCTGTGTCAAACACAGGAGTAATGGGGATATACCAAACATACAGCAAGACTCAAAAAACAGACCAGTATCAACCTAGACCAACTGATATAACATGAACCTTAGGTATCAACGGACACCATCACTGCAAACCAAAGAACATTAACTAACAAGACACTGGCCAAAATCAAATTAAATTAAGTAGGCCACCTACACAGGCACATCAGCTTGTACAACCTTCTGGACAAAAACTGCAGACAAGGACAACACACTAGCCTGCTAGCGTTTGACAAATGTGTGAAAGGATGACCATGTCGCAGCCTTACACAGATGCTAAGAAGAGACCCCTATTGACCTTGCACAATAAAACAAAAGAAGGCTAGCTGAGGGAGAATATTTGCACTTCTTACACTCCTAGGGAAGGTCACTTAAAATGGAGCATGAACGGGAGGGGGGGGGGGATTGGATCGGGAGTGACTCTCTGCCTCTGACAGCCTTTTAGTCAAGTGCCCTGCCCTCCTGCTGAAGGATATATTTTACCCATGGTCCCAGTGTCCTACACAGGAAGTAAGAAAAACAGAGCTTTTGAGCACTTGGAAGCTAGGTTGCCTCTAGAATTCAAGGGGTTAAAGACGCATTTAAGTCAAAGAATTTTGAGAATGGTTTGTTATTAGTTTCCTGGTGAAGTTTGTCTGATCCAAAAATTGCACCACCATTTTTTCCTAAGTACATCAGCTTTAGTGTCTTTCTATAGAGACAAAGATATATGAAGTATATATTTTGAAAAAAATGAATGTCCTACATTACGTAAAATTAGCACAGACTATGGAGACAGCTGTTTTGTAAATACGGTTTGTATTTGTCCATAGACAGAAAGCTAAAGAGAATGTATGCATTTTGCAATGAGCTGAAGACTGCGCTAGCATTCAAGCTGTTAAAAGTCCTATTTAAATCAATGTTAATTTGGAAAGTGTATTTGCTCCCCCACCCCCAAGGAGGTGCGTTTGCTCTAGTTTCCGTCAATACAGCAGCCCATCTTTCCCAAATGATACTCTGCTACAATAATGTAGTTAGAGATTCATGAGTGGCACAGTCACACCACCAGCTGGATATTCGTTGGCTGTCTCTTTCATGTGAACTCTTGAGTCTGGTCTTCACTACGGTGACGTGATATTACTGCAATGGAGTATCACAACAGGAAGCTGAAGTGATGAAGAAGGGGTTAACCAAAATGCTGAATAGATAGGAGCAAAAACTTTTTTTTTTTTTTTTTTTTTTTTTTTTAAGATGCCAGCTAGGAGTGTTTAGGAGGTAGAGATTTCCAGGAATTTATACAGATATATATATATTTCCAAAAATGTATAAGCCAGAAGTACAAAAAAAAAACCACACCTTACTTTAGCCTTTACAAAAAGGCACAACCATGGGCTGGTTCGTCTGATCCAGAGCATTCCACATGCTGCAAAGAAGTAGCATAATGCTTCACTCTCTATCAACAAGAAGCCCAGTAGAATGAGGTGGTGGTAACATATTACAAATGTGTGTATTTCTGTTTACAAGTAAACCAAAGGTGCCATCCTTTGTAACATGTGAAAGTTCAAGGTGCCATCCTGGCACAAATCATAAATTGTGCGCCACGTTGTAGGCACTTTTAAATTTCAAGTGCACTACATTGTGTACCGTATACAAGAGTAAGGTAGTTTGTCGCACAACTTACCAACAAGTGGCAGCATGTCTCTTACAGGACTTGACACACAACACTCCTGCCCCCTTGTGGCATAATGCATCACCTGGGTTCCACTACCAATAGAGTGTCATCCACAGGCTAAATCCCACTTAAACAGAACCCCCCTAATAATAACTTTCATCCCTACTGCATT